>WOGN01003223.1:0-15540 GCA_015342105.1 Leptinotarsa texana
GCCGACGCCTATGTCGAGGCAGGAATTCCTTCTCTCTGTACTGTTCCAATTGGTATTGGAAATACTATACTCTTCTACTAAAGACTTATGAAATCAATTGAATAATCAATACAGTAGGTGCAGAGGTTTCAGGTATTCGGGTTGAAGTCTCTACAATATTGATGACATCAAAATAACAATTCATCATCATTTGGGCATAATTGTCAAATATTTGATCACTATACGAGTCTCCTGAAATCAGAATCGTTTATTTTTCATGAAAGTTTTACAGTGATGATTGCCGAATATGCCACGTTTCCGATAGACGAGCATGATATATTTTTTTTCAGGGAGGTTGGGGAAAAAGATCAGCATATGAAGAAGATGATGCAATTGAAGACATATCATCAATGTTGGAGCCATCAACTAGGTACAAAATCCCGACTGATTCAGATGACGACTTCATTGTACATGATAAAGTCAAACGAAATTGGAGCAAATTCACTGATGGTTGGGGAAAGAGAAGCAAATGGGATAATTTCAAAGGTGAGTGTAAATAATGTGTGGTAGTATTGTCTAGATGAGCATATTGCGATATAGTCTACGGGCCTGCTTTGATACAAACTGATGTAAATCGCTTACAAATAATACAAAACAAACAAAACATAAATTCCTCATTTACAAAAAGCCAAATCATATTTATGAAAGATATAAAACTTCCAAATCACAGAATAATTCGAGGACACGAAACCGTCACACTTTTATTATTACAAAACATTCGACAGCCTGCTCTTCTCGTAGTTTTATTCACAACTCTATCAAACAATATAATGCTCTGCCCAGTGAATTTAGACACTACTCCATATACAATTTAAAAACTCAACCTTATTTTATATTTTAAAGTCAATAAATATAACAGTCTATTTAATAAATATAATAAAATATATTTAATAAATACAAAACAAAGTCGCCTTCACAGGAAACAGAACACACGACGCATATGCAAATAAGGACGCTTGATAAAGAAGAAACCGAATGACTAGTTATGGCATTTTAAGGACGCAAATATAATAGACCTGCGAAGTGTTGATTATCATCACCTTCGTGATGTGTTGAATTTAATACCGCATCACCTAATTTGTCGGCCTATTTTTACATACATTTTTTCAACAAAATATTCCACGAATTTCACTTTCGCAAGAAATAATCGTGAAATGAAATGAATAATATTTGCACCATACCGTGCAAATAAAAGTTCTTTTTTATTTTCCATTTTCTCCATATCTGTTTGGATCGATTTCATCACAACTGTTTGATTTTCAATAACTCTCGAATATAAATAAACTGGCTGGGTGAAGATAACGTGATGATTTACCTTATAACATTCGAATCTTATTTTAAAAAAGAAGAAGGGTGCGAACCTCAATGGAAAATGAATTATTGGCTCGAACGATACTGTGTGGTTCAATTCAGTTCAATGTAAACATAATTAAAAAGACACCGCCACTGTATATAGAATCATACTTTGGATTTTCGTCATCACTTCTGATTTATTCACTTTCTCCGTACCAAATGATTCATTTTCGATATAATTCGATAGATTACGTACATGGAATTATTTTTTTTGGCGAATTTTATTTTTATTGCTTCAACAGAATTCACTAAAAATCTTCACAATTAATATTTTGAACCAAAAACAGTGCGATGAATTTTTTTTCCACTTCTTGGGAGCAATCTGACTTGACTATTTCTACCAAATCTCAGAAAAACAGTACTAGAAAACCGTGACAGGAAAACATCTGACTTGACTGTTTCTGCCAAGTCTCAAAAAAACGGAGCTAGAAAACAGTGTCAGTAATATAGGTGGTTTCCCCACATCTTTTCTTTGACACTCTTGCTAGATGCATATCATAATCTTCAGCACATAAACCTACTTTCCGATCTAGTTTCGTACCAAAAACTCTGGCTCAAGTCCTAAATATGGAGTTGATGAACCGTGTCAGGCACATTCATCAGCTCATCCGTTGCCTGCGATGCCAGAGTTTTCTGGTACCCAGTATATAGTCAAACTATTTCTGTTCGCCAATTTCCTCAGTTCTTCACAGCCAGTCTTGATGTCACTTTCGAGTTCGTCAGTGCCTTAGCCTCATTTCTTTGAGGCCTCAAATTGAGCATTGCAAGATTGTATACACTTCAGCCTGAATGTCATATGCGTAATAAGCGAGGGGGTAAATGAAATGAAGATTTCTCCACGCACATTGAATTCCAGCTCCCGTTTCGTGTTCGGTTTTCGACCCGTCTGTATATCGGGCATTTTATCAGAGCATGTTGTCAGTGTTTATCCCCCACTCTACAGTGCTACAACTTGTAGGGCTTTTTTGTGGCCCAGAAGAAGGTTTTTAACATTTTATAACAGTTTATTAGCCGTTAGTCTGAAGAGAGAAACCGTCTTAACATTTTATAGTGCTCTTCTGAAAACCAGCATTTGAGGTAGAACACTGATTAGCTCAGTGTGATTCGAAGAATTGCATTTCGAGCCCTGAGGTACGCCAAGTTCAACGTTTTTGGCCGTAGAGGATGTCCCGTTACACTTGACTATCATATTTCTCTCACTCACAAAAGATAAGACCCAATTTCTAATATTACCCGGAAGACCTATGTCTTGAAGTTTACGGCTAAGAAACTAAGGTTGATATGCGGTCACGAACGATCCCCTTGGGGAACTCGGCGAAACCTCATTGTAATCAGCCTTCCTTTGGTAATACGGGGCTCTGCCAGAGGTGACAACTCTTCCCTTGATACTTGTGGGAACACACATGAATGAAATAACACAAAAATAGAAACAACTAAAACAAAAACCAATCCCGAGGCTGGACAGTGCTCACCTCAATCTCAATCCCGAGTGCTCACCTCAATCTAAGGCAGTGGCTGCAGATGTCCATCCCAATGTACTGCTTGTATTCCCTCCACGGAGGGAGAAGGTTGAAGAAGCCACGCAACGACAGTAATATCGCTGCACCTTCCGAAACCTTCGCGGAGGCCACCGTGAGATACCTCAAGGTTGCCAAAGAGAGTATGTGTTCGGCGAGTCTTGGCCAATTGCCAATATAAAGGAGATGTCTCCTAGTAACCTGTTCACCTTCCTGGAAAGGATGGGATGGAAGATGACCTAGGAGGACAACTCCTCGGGAGGATGTACAATGGGTCACACGTGGCCTTCGGTTTTTATCTCTTCAATCGTCGCAAAACACCGTCCTCTTTTCAATCTTGGGAAAAAAATCGCAGGAGGCCAAGTCTGGTGAATACGGTGGCTGAGATATGATTATGGTTTTGGTTTTGTCCAAAAAATTACGAACAAAAAATGACGAGTGAGCAATTGCATTACCTTTATACAAAAGCCATGATTGTTTTTCCACAATACCGGACGTTTTTTTCATATTGCTTCTCACAAGCGGCTCATAACTTCAAGATAATACTCCTCATTAACCAGACGACCATGTGGCAAGAGCTCCTGATGCACCACACCACGATAATCGAAAATCAACAATTCCTGAGTGACGTTCAAGCATTCACCACTTTATCAACATTTTCATCAGTTGTTAATGTGCTCAGGCATCCTGGGCGAGCGTCGTAATTCACATCTCGACCTTTTGTGAAAAGCTTGCCCAACTTGTAAGCATTCTTCAGACTCGGAGTGTAATCACCGTATGCCACTGTCAACATTTCAAGTGTTTTTGAGCACTTAATTTCATTATTTACCAAAAATTTTATGCAAATATTATTACGGACATAGCTGAAAGCAACGGTTAACTTTCAAATATAGTAGATAAGTTAATTAGGAAACATAAACTAAGAAATAAACTTCAAAAATCATTTGACTTTTCAAAAAGACATTGATTCAAAGTTGATTGTTCTTCCACATGAACCTATATATACTAACGGATTATATACTCACCCTCAACAAATGTTTCCTAAAGATGTGATGAAGTATGATGAAACTTTGGTGATATATGAAAGAAGCCTTGAGGACTGTGACAAAATATATCGGTCAGACTAAGCAATATATGAAAATTTGTTTCAAAGAACACGCAGCTCATATCCGATTTTGGAGTCTAGAAAAATCTAGTGTCGCCCAGCACGTCTTGGAGAACGGCCATATAATAAATGAAAACTATAAATTTGTGGATATCAGTACATGTCATTAGATATTTTATGTGGAAACAGCACACTGTGGGATAGGAACTATGAACCCTGACAAAGATACCATTCCAAACAGTCCATTGTTTACCTTAATATGAATCACCCTGTTAAAATTAGCGGAAACTTTCATGAGAAAGTTTCTACCTGAAATCATTGATGTGTTTGAAAGGGTAAAGCTGCCCTATTAGATATAAATAGATGCTTCGTTTCTTGAAGACGCCAACTTGGTTTGTGAACAGCGAGTTGAGAAGAGGGTTTCAGTTCTGGTATTTGGGAACAGTGCTTATTCTGAAGGAATGTTATTGTGAATTATGAAGAGTCCAATGAAAAAAGGCATTGTCACATGAAAAACATCAGTGCTATAAGCACTAACTGAATATTAAATTTCCAGAAGATATTAGAATCAGAGAAAGTGCTGAAATTCATGATGACGATAAATGTATGTATATCGTTGTTTTACTTCATTTACCCCAAGTAAATATCGTAACAGTATTGATATATTTCATGTAGTGTAAATGTGACAGTGAATTGTAATTGAACATTTTCAACTTATATTTTCTGTTCTATCAGCACACAATTTTAAAAGTTCTATGTAATCACTGATATTTGAAGGTTTTGCTGAATTTATAATAGATCATTATATTCTATAAAAAATTCTGAATCTGTGAAGATGCTTAACTTATATAATTCAGTAGATAGACAAAACCGAGGGTAAAACTCTACATGTATACAGAGATTTTTTGTTACCAGTGTATCATTATTTTGACACTACTGGTCATTGACGCTAGCAGTGAAAGCCTACATTCCTATATTAGTGTATCATTATTGTATTTTGATTCTTCTATTGAATATTATATGATTGTTCATATCTGGTACTTTACATTTTTTTATAACTAGGTTTGTATGAACATCTATCAGGATTTTTAAATGAAGTGCATTCAGTCATTAGTTAGCAAAAAAGGTTTTTGCACACAAAGCTTTCTAAAAAATGATTTTATAAATATCTACCTGCTCTACCAACAAATAGCTCATCTGAGCCACAGCTCAAAAAATTTTGTTCTTTGCATATATTAGCTGCCTTGTAGTAGCAACTCATGTAGTGTTCACTACGAGTTTCGTCTCCAACTGCTTTATATACTGCTGAAGCAACAGCATATATTCCACAGTTTCCCAAAATGAAAGATGGCATGTCAGTATTTTTACTTGAAACACATGATGCTACGTTCAGAGCTGGTTTTAGGTATTCAATCGCCTTATTCAAATATTCTTTATTTCCCAGCAAAGTTTGTATTTTACTGAGATGATAGAACATGTAGCTAATACCAGCTGTCCCAAGATATATTCCATCACTTGCATTTTTTTCTGTTGGTTTCACACCGTTTTCGATTTTCAAAATTATGCTATCCAAGCTGCTAATTATTTCTGCAGAAGGTATTTCTGGAAAACCAAAACTAGTTTCATAATCCGGTTTAGGATTGACGAAATGTCGAGTTCTCTGTGATGACATGCTTCCAAATTGTCTTCGAATCCTACCAGTGAAACATTTAATTTGATTAAACATTTGAGGCTAACATTTTTTATGTAAAAGCACTTTCTAGTAATTTTCTTCAGGGCATCTATTTTTTATTATTTTGTTTATAAACAAAAGATTGACAAAAATCAAAAATGACATTTACAGTGTTGCCAGGGGGCAATTCTTCTTCTTGTTATGTGGTCAATGCGATAATCTAAGCCGCGAGGGGTGCATTGCTAACCGGTAGCTAGAGAGCTATACCTTTCTCACCATGCATAAGTAGAGTCAATTAAGAAATCGAATTGAATGGCAAATGGAAAATATTTCCCCTAAATCAAACCGGATTCAGGAAATACAAATTTCAACTTCATTGCAGGAATTTGAAATGCAGTACCATCAACTCATCATCCTCATTCAACTAGTTTTCAGTAGATATGATTACATTCTGGGAATATTCCTATGTATAAAAGTTGCCCCCCTTGGCGTTAGTCAACGTAATTCTGAACTCGTGACATACATATTTTCATCAAGGATAATGAAAAGCAGTTGTGGAGTTCACAACGAATTTCAAACGGAAGGATCACCTCTATATTCCCTATCTTCTGTCTCCATATACAAAACCATACCGAGTGACGCCTTGCTACTGTTATAGGCAGACGACTTTATTGTAAAGGCAATAGTCCTATTCATATGAACGAGCACTCATCATTATCTCCAATTGGATGAACATCTATAACTTCCAAATCTCGAAAGAAAAGAGAGGTTATCTTAAAGAAGTACAGTTAACATAAAATACAATGGGATTCTATCAACACATAATATGAACAAGAAACAAGATATTGAATCAATATTAAAATCAAAACTCTTAAAAAGGTTCAACCTAAAGTGTGGCGGCAGTAGATCCAGTAACCCTAAAAGTCTCGTACAAAACTTACTCGTTAAATCCCATCTTGATTATGGGTCAACAGTGGATACATAAGACAAGGTACATTGCCAAGCCCTAAGAGTGATAGCAGGATGGATCAGGTCCACCTGAATTTGTGTCTGTCCAATAAATTTATTTCAGAATTATTGATTTATATAAAACACCCAAAACCCCATCATTCGGAATTCAGAGAGTATGAAAATCTATTGCAGCCTGAATATGGGCTACTGTTATAGCAAAGGAAAACCATATCTGGTGGAACCATTCAACTTGTCCAAATTACGCAGAAATGATATATATTGAAATGCTATTTTTAAACTTGAGTACGATGTCCATTTGCAGTCAGTCCTTTATATTAATTCATATATAAATAAGCCTACACCAGCAAATAATATACCTAATCAAAGCAGCTACACATACCTTTATTCAATACCCGCATTACGACTTCTGATGAAAATATTCAGTAGTAGTATCACGTTGAAAAAAAAAGCGAATTTGAATTGTCGTTTGGCTGTTGTTTTATACCCACATATGATTTAATAAAATACGTTAAATTTTCGAACAGTATTACGCTGAAGCTGCGGACGATCGATTTTCCCTTTCTATCGCTAGGAATCACACGTAAAAAGGTAAAACCTTGTTAGTCCTTTACTCGCACAAGTTTAAACTTTTAAAAGTTGTCATTCGTAGAGAAGTGCCAGCTGGTCAACAAAAAAAAACAGATTTTTTAACAGATCTGTTCTTATCTCATTGCAAAATTTTAATCATTTCATGAATATTTAAGTACCAAATCACCGACGGCACACTGGGCATTTGGTCGACCTTGAATCAGGGAACTTGCTTAAGTTTTGTGCCTTTATTTTATTCTTCTTTTCTAGTACTGATGTCAAAAAGCTGATGTCTAATCAAGTTTAATATTTACTTCCGAACTTTTTAATAAAGTAAATCTACCATGCCATATGTTTTTACGTCTATTATCAAAAACGATAAAGACTACTACTGAATGCAAAAATTAATATATAATTATTTTCAACAAAATGAAAGGAATACTTTGGATCATTTGTTACATCTAAAATGTAGGAAATAGCTAAGCGCGGGAATTTTCAAATTGATGTATCTAAAACGGGGAATTTCATTATGCTGATTCTTCAAAGAATGTATTGTTTGGTGAGTCACAAAAGTCTGAGAAGTCAATTCATACCCAATATAAGAAATAAAGTTCTTAATTTCAAAGAAATAATTAACATGAGTGATTCTATGCCTTTATTATATCATTCTTTGACGACAATTTTGGACGTCTTGGAAAAACCCGAGGTATGTAATTTTTTTCATTTTTCTTTATATACAGTAGGGAATTCCCCGACTTTTTCCATACAAATTGTTGAAAACGGATTCTCTAATTTTTACACTCACACCAATTTGACATCATTTTTGAGACTGAAAGATATGTTATCTAATATCAAATTAATTTTTACTTCTTCCAACACCTGTAGGTATTCATAACAAAAAAAAAAAAATTTTACTAACTGCCTAGGCTTCAATGTTAAAACCCAAATTTGGGTAGTTTAATAACCCATTCCAATTGACTCCGTTTGAAGATTTCTTGAGAATAAATGTTTCTGACTGTCTACTTTCCAACTTTTTACAAAAATTGTGGGAAACTTTGAAAGGAAGGAAGAAAGCAAATAATTTCAAAATAAACTTTACAAAGATATGTATATCATACGTAGAAGTTACTTTCAGATTCAAACTGAAAGAAAAAGCCATCTCCAACAACCATTCACATTAACATTGAATTACATGAAGAAAAAAGTACTTTCAAAACGACTGCTTTCTTATCAGTATTGAATTATATGAAAATCACATTTTTATCATATAAAAGTTGAAAGATTTCAAGCCAAGTTACTTCACTTGAAATCTTTTAATTTTTATTTAATTTTGATTGTTTGCTAATTTTTATTTTATTGAAATTTCATTTCAGGGTTTTTTTGCTTAATAAAATTGTTATTTTCAGCTATTCTTTTTTTCAAATTTTCAATTTTATTCTTTGGGGCATTTTAAATCATATACCATATTAGACAATGGAAGACCGAACTAATGAAATTCATGAGGAAAAGTGACGATAAAATATATAGAATCACAACCTTTTTCGTTTTAATGCATTAATATTTCGTAGAATTTAGCGCCTACTATTATGGAATTATACTTATAGTTAACAGAAACTTTCAGGATTATCGAAACAAACTTCAATTTTACAATAATTATGAACATTGTCAATTGAAAGATTTCTACCAAAAATACAAGTTCATTATCAAATTTTCAATGTTTAGGGTGTCCTAAGTTGAAAGACTCCCTGTATCAAATTTCTGTGATGATATTCTGATAGTCTTCAGCAAATATATATTCAAAAATTTCAAGATAGCATTTGGGCTGGAAAATTTGCACTTTATTTTTGTCATAAGACTTCTTGTGTTTCTTTTTTTCAGTTTCTGTCATTATTTTTCCTACAATATTTTCAGTTATACACCAGTTTTATTTTTTCAGAACAAAAATACTGATGGAGTCAAAGAGCTACTGGACATTTATGAAAAAGTAAAGGATGAGAATTCTAAATATAAAGCTGCAGGTGAAGTTAAAAACCATCCATTGATTGTATTAGAAGGACTAGATGGATCAGGTATATGGTCAAGGAAATTAATTGGAATGAAATGTATTCGACTCATATATGTTTTTCAGGAAAAACTACAGTTGGTAATCGTTTCGCAAAGAAAATTGGAGCTAAGAAATGGAAAACTCCTCCGGAGTCTATATCTCATATTCGACACCTCTTTGATAATAATATTAATCTGCGAACAGCTTATTATTCATTGGGAAATTACATTGCAGCTTTAGAAGTGGAAATGTTGTTGAAACATTCTCCGGTTGTGATGGATAGGTATGAAGATGTCAATTATATAAATTGGTTGATTGATTCAATATCTGATTATCTGATTATATATCTGATTCAATATCATTTTTTCAAAGTTAGACACATTTAATCAGATTACTATAGTTGCTGAGTGAAGTATACAATATAGAATTAGGGGAGGGGCATACAAAAATTTGTGTGCTATGAAACAAACTACATTTTAAATTTTGTTCTGGGTGAATTATTTTGCTCAAATTATGTATCGAGTTCTTTTCATAATACAGTTAGGAAATATTAATACAAACTTCTTTTTTAATTTCAGGGAAGGGGTCTATATATGCCACTGTTGTCTGTATTTGTTGGTAGTGTATAAACTGTAGTTTTTGACAGAATTTGCTAAATACACTTTTGTAATCTCAATAACTGAATTCTTAGTTCAAATAAAAATCAAAGTAATCTAAGATAAATAGAGAGATGTGTTAAAGAAAGATAAATATTGTTACGATATTTACTTGGGGTTCGTTTTTTAAAACAACAACACTAATAATACTTAGACAACTTTTATTCACTTGATACACAACTACTGCACTGGTTATAATTCACTTAGAATACTCCTTACTAATCTTACTACTCTCTTACTAATAATAATCTTTACCGAAGGAACTGCTGTTTTTATAGTAAGATCGATGTTTCTAGAAATTCTAGATACATCGTTGGAATTCTTTTCCATACTTTTCCAGTTAATCGCCTAGGGAGGCAACGTGCGTGTGGCGTCATGCTCAGGTAGAGGTCCCTTTGTCGAATTGGGTTACCATGGTCAGCAGCGGCGTTAGATATTTTGTAACAATATATAGGGTCTTTCATATAATAAAGTGCTACCTATCTTCAAATATGCATAAAACAAAAGTGTGTGTGAGATATTATTTAAGCGCATCCATACATCCAATTTTTCATGACTCTGGCGCATAAATCAGGCTGAATTTGACCTATGGCATGGGTTACGTTGGCTTTGAGGGCCGCTGTGGTTTGTGGCTTATTTACATACACCTGCGACTTGAGGAAACCACACAAAATTCTAACGGTTCAAATCGAATGCTCTAGGTGGTCAGTTCCCATTACCTCCACGTGATATGACCATGCCCTCAAATCGCTCGTGCAGATTATCCAATGTAGCATGAGTTGTGTGGCACGTTGCGCCATCCTGTTAAAACCACATGTCGTTAGTGTCCAGATCATCCAGTGAGCCTTTTTCCTGAGAATGGTACAGCGAACGTGTCACGAGAGGCAGCACTAGTAGTAGGGACAAACATAAACTATTCACATGTAAAACGGTATTGTTTACGTAATATTAATTTATTATTCAAAAATATAAATCTGATATAAAAAATTATTTTGTGCTAGTATAATGCCAACAAAGCATTGCTCTTTGGCCAATTGTACGTCGGAAAATCGATAACCGGAAGAAAACGGATTTGTTATACCATTTATAAAACCTCAACGAGGTTAGATGTAAGAAATGGATATATGCTTCGAGGAGAGTGGAAACATAAAGTAAATAGTAAATTTTTCATAGTTAATTACCATTGATTAGAATGAGATATAACCTCAATCGTTTATTAAATTATATTCAATTATTATATTTGATTAAATGTGTCATTACCATCTATATTTGATTCATATTGCACTCGGAAATCCATAATTATTTAAAATTTCTTTTATTACAGTTTAAATCTACCGCTACTCTTTTACTAAAGTCTGTATACTAACCTGTCTATTAATTTTGATTAATTTTAAATTTAATGATTGATTTTAAATTACGGCATGCAAGCCACGTTTGAATATTACAACATTGTTACCCTTTAGAGTTGCAAATTTTAGTTTAGCTCCAGGAATTTCTTCTTCTGTTGAAAACATTCTTTTTTAATTGTGATTTACCATATATTTATATGAGTATTAGGCAGTGTTTGCTCCTACTGAACTACTAGCGCTGCTAGTGAGTGATTTTTCGTACTTCAGGAAAAAAAATTCATTGATGAAGGCCAACCAGTTTACCTGATTCTACCAGACTATAGTAAGGCGTTCGACAATTGATCGACATGTTTTATGGTAACTCTTCACTATTTATCGGAACGATGTCATTCGGTAGTAGGCCAAGCAGTGAATTTCGGAGTTCCTCAAGGATCAATCAACTGACCTATTCTTTTTTATCTATGTTTCAGATTTTCATGAGTGCCTGAAGTTCTGTAGGTACTATTTCGACGATACTCAATTATACGCAGATTTCACGAGAAACTCAATGTTTTCAGCAACTCCTGAAATTGAAGAAGACTTATCATCTTCAGAAAATATCCCAATGGTACACAATCTCACACTCAACCCACCGAAGTCAGTAACTTCTCGGAGCTAAATCGAAACGTGATCAGCTAACTCAAGGTTTTTAAATCAGGTTAGCAGGTATGCCCAAGACCTTAGTGAGTGAGATCAAAAACTGTCCCCTAGTAGTGATTTATTATCTACTGAAATGAAATTTGAGTTGTTTGAATCGTTGGTTATTTCTGAATTACCCTGTGATAGTATGTATGGTCCAGCACTTCTACAGGCCGATGCAGCTGAATTACAAAAAAAAAATCTGCTCACGATTTTCTCACGAAATACGGAAATTTCATCATATTAGAATGAAATTCAAAGAAATAGGATGGTTCAAATTGGATATTTTCCGAAAGCTTCATTTATTCAACTTGACGTACAAAGTTTTAACATCTGGCAAATCTACGTATTTCCCTAATAAACTTATCAATAAACCTCAATAAGTTGAACACGAGAAAAAATAATGTGCCAGTTAGTCCCACACACTCAAGTGCACTGTACCAACGGCCTTTCTCATATTCAACACCCAAATTTTATAACACTCTTCCCAAGGAGTTTTGGAACTTACTTTATCGTATAGTCCTGAAAAAGTGGCCATGGCGAAGTGCTATTCGATTTAAATTTTTTTTGAATATAAAGCTAGAAGACAAATTAAAACGACATTTCCAAATTACGGTTATTCTCGGATATCTCCAAAACTAGTCGGAATATTAAAACTATCTTAATGGCCATATTATTAGGCACATAAATGCGCTACTTTTCTCTAATTTAATCGACCCCGTATCACTTACCGTTTCCGATATCATCGTGCTGTTCATTTTTATCTTGGACACAATGTATAATTTCAAGAAGAAATTAAAAATATCACTTCAATTACTATAGATTTACTTTTCAGATGGAACTGTATGTGATAATTATTTACGCTATGGTTACAAATGAGGTGAGAAATATCTTTGAGGAATTTAGGCATCAATGATGAAAGTATTTTCAGTTCCTCCATGGATATTTAAATCTCTTATTTATGTTCAACTCATGTTATTTGTTCAAATGGATGGCTCATGTTTTTTTTATCAAAAAAATTCTTATTGAACTTACGCATTTATGTTTGCTGATCCAAAATCTGGACACAAAACAGGACGATGCGGCCATCCACTTCTGGTATCATCACGTGAACAAGAAGTATTTATCACTATTACATAATGCAAACTTTAATTCACCTATTTTTAACATTTTCACAAAATAAAAAAAGTTGAATTTGTTACAAAATTTCATGAATTTCACTCCACTTTGCCTCAGAGAATATAATTTCGTTTGTTATTCAATGGAATTGTTTTCCACAACTTTCTGTAAAAAAATGTAGAATTGAATGCCAAAAATATTTTTTCCAAAAGCTATTCATTACCAACACATAAATGAACTGTTCCTCAGTGATATGTGGACAGTGAACTGTGTCAAAGTATTTTACCAGATTATTGTTTGAAATAATCAGCAAATAATGAGTGCATATTGTGAATCAACTAGAAGTGTGAGGTTTGTCTATAGTTTTAAGACACACTATGTATGTAGCACTCAGTACAGACAATTTCTAATATTTTTTTTCAATATTGTCCAATGAGCCTGAAATACCCATATTGAAACTGTTCATGAATTGTTTTTTCAATCTATCAAGTTATTTTTTCTACTCCTTTCATTTTAAATTATTCATAATGTGTTTGACGGCAGGTAGATAATGGCTTATTCAGAATACACGTGTATTTTGAATTAATGGTGACCACTTCCGTGAGAAATTTCAAAAAATGATAAGATATGTAACATTTAGTCTGATAAATATGATTCAAAAATATACTCAATTGGTCAAAAGTAGGTAATTTTTTTTTTCTGAATTCCCTATAAAATCTAAATAAAAATAATATTTTCAGTGAATTTATTGTTCAACAGTTTGTGGGTTGGAAATGAAGCTAGTTTCATCCATGAATCAACAACCACATGTTTTAATTATAAGCTGTCATTCAGTATCTCGAAAAAATTGGAAAATTCCAAAACTTTATGAGTTGGAGAGAGACGAAAAACATAACTTCGTTTTCCGAAAATATTCTTTTCGTTCCTCGAAGATTTAGCAAAAACTTGGAAACCATCGTTATTACGGGCAATTCACTCCATAAACAAAACTCGGGACATTGTCGAATATTCCAAATTACATACCTCTCTGAAACGCACATCACATGGCTTTAAACCGAAAAAATGGTCGATGCTTATCACTGAACAAAATCACTTCATTAAAGAAGCTCCAGAATACATATTTTCAAAGGTAACACAACTGTGCTTTTTCGTTCTATTCACTTTCTATGAACTTTTTGAAATACTGAAACGCATAATAAAGATAAAAACTAACTTATTCAACCTTAACAGTCAATAGTCAATCATATTTCATTTGTTAGACACCTCTAAAGAAAAGTCTACTTCCGTTAATTCTTTGAACTATAACAGCCAAGCAAAATGATTCGAAAATATTTTACAGACCAAAAAATACCTATTTTCACTTGTCATTTGACATAATTATATTATTTAAACCTCGTCAAATGTATTCACTCACCCGCAAAGTTAATATCAATCATGTTTACTACTCATATCATAATCAGACATCACAGTGGTATTCACCAGAATAGCTCAGCGGTAACGCGTGTATAAGTTGCAAATAAGAATAGTGGTGAAATTAAATGATACAAGAATTTAAATTTATTCCTAGGTTGCAATGATCATTGCTATTTCTAAAGCATGTTGAAAACAATAAACAAAGATATGCAAATACATCATATCAAAGATATGGGCCAAGAACTATACATCAAAGTTCCAGACACAGAAACTGAAGCCGAAAAGTCCAATCATTAAATAATTGTAATAATGTAAGTAGGAATGTACATAATTATAACAGAAATGAACCCTAATTTGTAGGAAATATAGTCACCAATTTTCAAACCATTCAATTGAATTCTGAGTGACTGACAGACTGAATGAGTTTATTATTGAAAGTCATAATCTCAAACAAATTTATTGTACAATTTCTTTCTAAGGTCAGTCGTAGGAAAAATATAGTATGCATCTCGAGGTTAAGGCCAATTACGTCCACTTGCGAATGAGTTTTTCATATTCACTTCGAAAAGTATTTACATTTTCGAAGTTTCAAATATTGGGTTTTAATTTTTAAAGGGATTTGTTTCTAATTCACATATTGGCAACAGCGCCAACATCAAATTGAAATAATTTATACGTACCTAGATATTCTACTTTAAAAAAATTATCTTTATAAATCAACAATTGAGACAAAATATAAACAACTGTCGCTTTGTTATTTATTATATAGAGGAAGATAGGTTACGTCATATGTCGCATAATGTCTCGGAACTCGGAACATAAGTAAACAGAATAGCACGCCTCTGAAATCCATCATCTTTGTTTGTCTCATACAGGTAACAGATTCATTGTCCTTTATTAGCTAGCTCGAGGTGGGCAAATGGTGAAATAGAAACGAATTCAACGTATTCTAAAAACACTTCATTGTGTGATTTTCACTAGATAGTTTTACAAAAACGCAATACGTGTTTCGCCATACAATGGCTTTCTCGGGCGTGTCTTAATAAGTATAATAAT
>WOGN01003224.1:258-15539 GCA_015342105.1 Leptinotarsa texana
GTGGAGGCTTTTCTTCTAGCTAAGGCCTGTTTTACCATCAATCTGGAGTAACCATTCCATTGTAGGTCATTTTTATTTATACCTAGTTTCTTTTCGAGACCTTTTTTTGTATTACCGAGCCCAAAAGCACGATTCAGTCGAGTCTTGATGATTCCTCTCTTAGTCGATTGATAGTGGTTGGATTTCTGGTTCAGATACTGTCCTGTGTGAGTGGGTTTTCGATATACAGATGTATCTCATTTAGTGTCGCTCCTCTTCCTTCTCCATTGTGAAAGTGGTGGAAGGAATTACGTTGTTGATGTGCTTCAGGAAAATGTCTAGCTCTGCATTCCCATGGTTCCATATTATGAAGGTGTCGTCTACGTATCTCAACCAAACTGGGGGTTCTTGTGGGCTTCTTCACTGGCCAGTTTCAGACCACTCCATATACATATATATAGACTATAACAGGTTAACGTGGCGTTCCCATTGGCGGTCCTTCATCTTGCGTAAAACATTCGGTCTTCAGTTGAAAGTAGCAGTTTCGTACTGCTAGTAGCATCCTAGTAATTCCATAATCACTTGTATCGGTAAGTTTGTTCTACCTTTCAGGTCCCCATCTTCGGATAGCTTTTTTGGATAGCTTCTTTTCCATTTTCTTTCCAAACATCTTCCCTTTCCTGAATGGCCGGCATTGAATGTGATGAGCATATTATAACAAATTAATAAATTAACAAATTTATTTCCAGCAATATTTCACTAATCATAAACTAGTTCATTTATTACATTTAGCTATAACGCTTAATTTATTCCCACTATTTGAATTTTTTGTTTAGCCGCTCGATTCACTTTCTGAACTGGGAAGATGGGCTTATATCGTTAACGGTCCTTTCTAAAATTCTGTAGTTGGTTCGCTACTAGAATTTTACCGGCGATTCCCAACTGCGTTTTTTCGCGATGACATCATGTGTTTGTTCCATGAGCCGGCTGGCGAAACGGTCAGGGGCAGCTTCAGATTTGTTACAATATGAATGTTTTCACGTTCGGTCATCGTGAAATTAATTTGTGATGTTAAGAATGGAATAAGTGCTTCATCTTGTTACAGTAGATTTGAGAGTAGGAAACTATTGGAATATGCTACTACATGCCCATATCATGGCCATATCATGGGTAACGCACCAAACAATTTTGTTTTTTTATCAGTTTTCGTAAGGAATCCATGCTATCCTGTTTGAAAATGTATTGCTGAAATGGACTGTAAACAACTTATCACTTTGGCGGAAGATAGAAGATCGCTCTGGAATCGAAATAGTGAAGATTACCATAACAGATAACTTAACAAAATACTTTGAAGGAAGTAACAGTAAAATTGGGATCAACAGGTATTCAAAAACAGGTGGTGCCAGGTGTGTATAATATATATTCTAGCTTATTTGATCAATCCTTCTCTGACCGAGGCAAGTCGTTAAGCCACACTTTCGCAATCGATGTAACCACTTCGATTCGTAGGAATCCCAACCAATTTTTTTTCCAAATTCGTGCAAATGAATTTTTGTACGAATTTGTATCCAGTGTTACTGCCGCCTAAGTCTGAAGTCACATGTCAGCTCCCTAACAAGGTTATACATCGGAGAGACAAAACGTGTGCCTTTCTAATCACTGGGTATACATGTGATGAATGTTTCTGCACTTCATCATTGCGTTATTGTCGTACTTAAAAAGTCCGTCAATGAACTCGTACCAATATCTTGTAGACTTTTCAACCTAACTAAAAAAAAGGCTTTTTTTTTCTTGTTGAGAGATTGCTCGCGTTCAGCCCATTCTCAAAAAGGGCAAGAAAAATCTTCCAAATAACTAAGGAGTCGTTGCTTCACTATCGGTGATATAAAAAATCATATAGCAGGCCGTTGAACACAATATTCTTGAATATTTGTGAGGCTTCAACATCCTGAGCAAATATCAAAATAGCTCTCAGAAACAAAGATCAACAAGCGACCTTCTATCGTATGTCATCCATATTTGGAATAACGCAATCGAGGAACGTGGAGAGTCAAGATCTGTTGCGCTTGATATTTCTGGGACCTTTGACCGTGTGTGCTATAGCTTATCGGATCATTTTTGTGTATGGCTCTACAGTTTCCTGGAGAAAGCTAGATAGCTCTCGAATACTTTTACTATCAACACTTCTGTTCACCAAGCCATATTATATCCAACCCTCTTTTTCCATATGGATTCCAGAACATCGGCTACGGATGCACATCTTCATCGGCAGCAGGAGGTTGCATACCTGATTGAGGATCTAGAAATGATTTCGAATTGGAGTGGAAGTATTCATGTTCAATACAATGCCTCAAAGCCCAACCGGTGATGGTGATTTTCTCCAAAAAGGTGAATGTTTGCTAACTGGATATAATTATGTCAGGACAGACAATTCCACTTTCAGCTTCGATATGTTTGTTGGGGGTTGTAATGAACACAAATATGTCTGGACACGAAAGGTGTTCAAGAGACTTGACACATTTGTTTCCATCAAGGGCACTGAGAGCGCCTTGAGGCGCTCTAAGAGAGTATTTCGTCCTTAAAAAAATCCAATTGAACTGCATTGGTTTGTATACTTGGGGTGCACAACTTGGAACCTTTGGTGTAGTAATTGATATTACTGGAGTTCTATCCCAACACCAAACCATTGTTTCTAACACCTCGACACGTGTTTCAATCACCAAGTGATCATTTTCAAGGGTGAGCCTGAATTCAAACCTTCCTTCCGAAGATGATGACTTGGTGATCGAAACAACTGTCGAGGTGTTGAAACTCACGGTTTGGTGTTGGTATAAAACTCCAGTAATATTAATTTGTACAGTTGATTTGAAAAGAGAATCGAATGCATTCACCCTCAGGTAAGAAAACAGAAGAATGTGCTATTGTTCTGATGAGAGAAACGTTATTTTTGCATGCTTTATATTAGCTTCACCTGTATGTACGTATATTTGTTTGTATGTATGTTTGTTTGTAACCCTCAAAACCGGGACCTGTATTCACATAATTATCGGCATTACTGCTTGATCTATTCGCGAGCAGATGGCGCTTTGAGTGACCTCATTGATATTTCTTGATCTATTCGCCGGCAGATGCCACAGTACGTAACTATCAATTATTGATCGATCTGTTTGCGGCAGATGGCGCTGTACGTAACTATCAATCATTGCTTGAGCTAATCGCGGGCAGATGCCTCATTGATAGGTTGTTCAAAAGAAAATCAAAATAAAAACCATATTTTAAGAATTATAAGTGTTAGCAAAATTTTCTACTACAGATGAAATATTTAAATATTTACAATTACCAGTGATTCAGCACAGAAAAAAGTTTTGAATGAAACGAAAGATACATTTTAAAATCGTATTCGATTAAACTTTACCTGAAAAATTCAGTTACTCAAATATTTAAAAAAATCGAAAAATTAAAATTGAGGTGCTTGACATATATATCAAATCAAAAGATTGATTTAAAAAATAAAATTATCCACTGAAAAATATTTTTAGTCCATTGATATTTTTGAATTAAACTTCAAATGAAAACATTAAGACTGAATTGTTTTTTGAAATTATTACTGCAAATTTTCTCTTTACTTCGAAACAAATTCAACAACTGTCCGCTCTCTGTTGGAGACTTACTGCATCTCAATATTAATGTAGAATTTGAGACCTCAAACTTTATTTATAATACTAGTGACTAGAACTTAAGAAAAATTATTTTTGACAATAAATCTGACTAAAAAGTGAAAAATAAATATAGTTCAAAAAAAACTAAAAAACACGCTTTCAAAGAAAATTGAACTAAAAAGTTGAAAATAATTTTAAAAAAGCTTAAAACAATAACAAACGAAAAATACTAATATTATTGTGAAAAAAGCGTGGGCGCTTTGTGCCATATTTTTGTATATCAGGCTCTTGTCGCTTTTTTCACAATAATACTAGTATTTTCCGTTCGCTATTGTTTTAAGCTTATTTAAAAACATTATTTTTAACTTTTCAGTTCGATGTTCTTTAAAAGCCTGTTTTTTAGTTTTTTCTAACTATATATATTTAACCTGATGTATTATAGACCTATTTTTATACTGTTGTTTCAGAATTGACTAATGAAAGGTACAGAGGACCATCTAGGTATTTTTGATAATCATTTTGTTTCTCTTGATGTATCACTTATCCTTAAACTATATTAGTGGAGACTGGGAACTCTCCGTTCAGAATTAAATTTAAAATTTGCACATATTCAGTTGCTCTGTATTTCTGCAAAGACTAACCTGATAATGAATTTGTGCAATGTGTCCAAAATGAAATCTTTCTCCTTCAAATTAATTCGCTGTGTTTCTGATTGGTTTTCGGAGACCCTTCACATCATAGTTTTCAACGTCCTTGCCCCTCGAAAAAGTTATCCATTCGCATTTTGTAACATCCAAGCCATCCTTGTCTTTTCATTACAGAAGATTACACCATGGCGTAGATTTTTTTTGAGTGGTACCTTGCTTGCTGTCACACTACAACTATTACTGTTTCCTTAATAACGTGTATTATCTCAATTTTTTATTCACTGACTCCTATTTCTCCAATAATGAAATCTGATGAAATTTTCAACTTAAACGAATGGCCAAACTTTACTGATTCTCATATTATATTCATTACTGAAAAATTCCAATATCGATAACC
The DNA here is from genome assembly GCA_015342105.1 of Leptinotarsa texana. NCBI lineage: Eukaryota > Metazoa > Arthropoda > Insecta > Coleoptera > Chrysomelidae > Leptinotarsa > Leptinotarsa texana. The sequence continues at coordinate 4,941 of WOGN01003224.1, forward strand.
AAGTCATGCTTCCTTTCTAATCACATACAGCAAGTAGAGAGTGTCTTTATGAATAGTCAAACTATATTTCACAAAATGTTTTCAAGATTTTTATGTAAGTTGTTTGGAACTTCCTAGGAAAAGCTTATCCCGACCGGCTTGTAATACCTCCCGGAAGTTTACTACGTGTTTCAAAATTTACTAAGCGGTAAATCGATGTTAAATGTCGGTGGCAGTGCAAACATCGCAGGAAACCGATAAAGAAGCGCTTGTTTCTTGCTGTCTTGATTTACGGCCTCTCAGCCCGATTGTTGAGATGAAGTGTTCTTGGAGATAGCCTCTCAGACGATCTCCCGTTTTTTACTGAGCAATTCAATTGTGCCACTCAAGTTGGACACTGAAACGAATGTATGGCTGTTTGAGATCTTCGCGATAAGGATCTTGAGTGATGGCCCTTCCCTCATGTTTGGTCGGCGAAAATGATTCTATTCGAAAAAGGGATCACGAAGAGTTGAGAGGTGAAGGTCAAACTTTCAATGACAAAGATTCATATAGAAAACTTCACCTACTTTGGGTACCGTCAGTGATGTTTTTCGTAAAGTTGTTTATGGCGGAATATTCACTTCATCAAGGAAGGCTTACACAGATTTGCAACAAAAACTTTTCCTATGTTGTGTGAACGTACATAGTACCCCTGTCTTAACTTCTGAATAGAGCAACATATCAAACTGAGAACATTTGTAGGAAAGTGAATTATTTTCAGTACTCTTTGATAAAAATCTATTGATATAACATCAGTCGACGTAGAGATTCTGCTGTTTTACTTCGAATAAAGGGTGGTTTTGTGACCATTCGCTTATATATTGCTTTATATACTACCAGTTATGGAGTGCCCCAAGACTCGAATTTAGGATCTCTTCAGTTCTTGATTTTCATTAATGATTTAACTTTAGTAACAAACAATTTAAAACTGCTCTACACCAATAGCTTCAAAATAGAAAATTATGGAGACTGCTTAAACTCAAAGTATGAATCAGATCTGATAAACGATTGGGGTTATAATAATCGTTTGAATCTCAACATTGCTGAATGTCATGTATTGTCTCTTTCCAGAAAGGAAAGTCTTATACAATCTACTTATGTAAATGATAACAATACCATAAGTCGAGGTAATGAAAGACTTTAGCATTAATTTTGATCAAAAATTCACTTTTGTTTCACATACAGACCAAGAGGTTTCATACGCTAGTCAAATTTTGGGCTTCATAATGAGAAACACAAGAGAATTCAGAGATACGAAGGTAATAATCACCCTATTTTTTTGCTTATGTGAGGTCCAAACTAGAATATGGGGCGATGATCTGGTATTCCATTTATAATTCTCACACAGAGCAAATTGAAACTGTCCAAAGAAAGTTCTTTTCAGGGGTAAGAAGTTACATGTCTTTTTACAGTGATTTCAAACTCTTTGGTGAACATGATTGGATTCATTTTCTTATAACGTCGAGCATCACATAAAAGCGATCAGTGATCCGCCAAGCGCCAAATTACTAGGTTGTGTGCATGTGTCTAGATTTCAACCAAGTGAGTAAAAAAATACTCTACGAAATTTTTGATTCCTGATGTCTATTTTTTTTATTTTCTCGAAATTTTCAACCGTTAATTTGCAATATTGTTTTTTGTTCTACTATCCATATCCATTAATAGCGATTTCAATTTAAATTAAAAACGTGTCAGGGGGCAGGTAGTTACAATTTTTCAGGGTAAGTTGTTATATGAGAACATACTAACAAAAACAAGGAAGTACTTTCAGCTGCTTTCTTGGACATTGAGGGCGTATTTGACAATATGTCGTTAGAGTCAATCATCCAGGCGTCGAGAAGAAGAGGGATCGATAAAACAAGTTGTAGGTGGATAGACTGCATACTTAGGGGAAGATAGGTGTATACAACCATAATGGGGGAAACAGTCGTGGCACGAGTAGCAAGGGGCTGTCCACAGCTGGGGTTTTATCCCCTCTGTTATGGAACTTGTAATAGAGTTATTATGTCTCCTGGACCACAAAGGGTATAAATCACTGGGCTATGCACACGACTTAGTCATCTTAGTCCAGGGTAAATACAATAATGTAGTGAAGGGATGCGTGCAGCAGACCCTGAATATTATAACAAGATGTACCGAAGAAGACGGGCTTAGCATAATCCCATTCAAGTCGACCATAGTAGCATTCACCAAGAGGACTAAAACGGAGGATCTCAGACCTCTAAAACATCGAGGTGAAGAAATACGAGTGTCGGGGAAGGTTGAATATCTGGGAGTAATTTTAGATTCCAAACTGACCTGGAACCAACACTTGGACAGGATAAAAAGGAAAGCGGAGGTAGCACTGATACCTGCCCGACGCCCCTATGGAAAAACGTGGGGGCTGAAACCAGACATTGTTCATTGGCTATACATGATGGTTAAACCCATGATAACATACGCATCTCTGGTCTGGTAGCCAAAGATGAAGCAGGCGACTGCTTTCAGCAAACTAGGCAAGGTGCATAGACTTGCATGTTTGGGAATGACGGGAGAAATGAGAACTACCCCAACAGCTGCATTGAAGACACTCCTGAATCTACCTCCTTTACACTTTATGATAATGGGAGAGCCTAGGATGGGCCAATTCAGACTGGAAAACTCAAAGCACTACAGAAGACTGAACCGGACAGAAATTTAACCTACAGTTATCCGCTAGGACTATACACATCCGTCATTCAGGCGGAAGTGTATGCTATCTTGCAGTGTGCAAGGCTTATTAAATTGTGTTGAGACTTCAAAGAAATGAACGGATCAATATTTTAACAGACAGCAAGAGCGCACTAGGGGCTCTGACAAACCCAAATGTGACATCAAAACTGGTCTAGTAATGCCATAAAGAACTTGCAAACAGGAACAAATTAACTTTGTACTGGGTGCCAGGGCATTCAGGAATCACAGGTAATAATAAAGCTAATTAATGCGATAGATACGGATCTTCAACTTCATATATAGGTCCTGAACCAGCTCTGGAGGTAGTGTACCATAATCATTGGTACGAAACCAGATCAGAACATGGACCAAGAATACTGGACAAAAGTACCTGGCAACAAACCTACTAAAATCTCCATTAGGGAAACGTCCGAGAAAAGAATCGAAGAAGTACTTCAATATAGTAGGGTTCAGCCCAGAATGATTACAGGGTTACTAACCGGTACAACGGAGACCTCAGCTGTAGATTATGCAACGAAGGGATAGAAACAGCTCTACACATTTCATGAGAATGTGAGGCACTGAATCACAGGATGCAGGCAGTATATGGACGTACGAAATTACGTCCAGAAGAATATAACGAACATCCAACACGAAACCGGTACAAACTACTACAGGGAACGAGACTGATGAAATAAGTGTCATGAGAAGATGGGGGAATAAACGCAATAAGCCCAAGAGGCTGCAGTGTTTTCTGGAGACTTGGACTAAATGGACAAGTCAGACAGGTCCTAAGGGACCAAAAAAATTGTTACATGTAACCATTTACCGCAAAAAATTACCCTATCTTATATTGAGCCTACCATTCGTCTTCGTATTTTGAAATGAAATAGTATTATCGAAACCACGTCTATCTGGTACACAAAGTAAATTTGAAAATATTTCAGCTTCCCAAGGCAAAAGCGTGAAAACAATCCATTCAAAGGTGTCATAAACGTAAATTTGCTGTGCTTACCGACACACCAGAAAAAGACTTATTTAAAAAAATAATATGAAGAAAAACTGGCAAAGACCAAAAAAAATTGTGACAAGAATAAAAGGAAAGGCGAAAGTGAAGGAAAAGCCGAAGTGAAAGATAAAAGAAATTCTGGAAAATGAGCGAAGCAGGAAAGGTGAAGAAAAAAAATTTATTCCGAATCAGATTCTGATACTGTTAAATGGTTTTGTTTGGTGTGTACCGAACGTCACAGCGCATCTGAAAAAAAGATTGGGTAGAATGGTTAGAATGCAAAATATGGGCCCATGTCGAAGGTGTAACGGAAAACGTCCACTTTTTCATTTGCATTAATTGCAATTCTAATTTAATATCAGTATGTGATATTGATACCTACCTCTATATAAATAACTATGGTGCCTCAAAAATGTGAATTTTAAATTATATATAATTCAGTACAAGTTGTTATTTGCAGACGAAATTTCTGTGTTTTCATATAATATGTTTGAAAGAATCTGTTATAAATCTGTTTTTTCGTTAACCAGCTGTCGCCCCCATACGAAAGACAACTCTCAGGGGTTGAGAAACTTGTGCGAGCTAAGGACTAACGAGGTCTTACCTTACGTGTGATTCCTAACACGGTGAAAGCTCCTGCCAAAGTTATGTTATTTTTCTACAAAAAAAATCTTCAAAAATTACAGTATTTTCACATTCTTAAGTCGAAAAATCACTCAAATGTATTATCAGTACAAAGGGTTGAATGGATTGAATAAAAACTGAAATAAAAGTACAATAAAACGAATAAAATAAAATAATCGAGATGGAAGATGAAAATGGCCATAGAGTAACAAGAAATGAGAATAATAAAAAGTCAAAACAAACAAAAATACGTAGATTAGATTTCTTGTACAAGTTAAGAACTTATTTTGCAAAATATCAAAAATTATGGTAATGAAGTCGCCCCGGAGCGCCAATTAATTTTTATTGTTGTTTTTATTTTTACCGTTGTTTTTTCTCAAATAAAGATTGCTAATTCATTCATAATAATAATTTACTACATATTTGATTCGGCAAGATTCCAATATGATTTTTGACTTTATATTCAGCTTTTATTATGAATTGAAATAAAAACAATATACATATATTTTCTACTTTTTTTGAGTGTATAACTTTCTATGAAGCTGAATCAATAGAGGGTTTGTTGGAGTGTAATTTCCAAGTCCATTTCAAGTAGTATAATTTCATGAATAGAAATTGACATATTTTAGAATCATTATGAACTAGATATATATTTATCTGTTACCTCTTCAAACACTACGAATGTGTGAGGTGTATTTTAAAAACTAACATTTTCAGTTACTTCGCACTTCGCAAAAAAAATTAAATTGATTATCAAGAAGTTTCGAGAGGTATAAATGTTACACTATATTCTTTCCAAACAAAAATGTAATGAAACAGAGCAATTTTGTTTTCAACAATGAAAAATTGTCGTGTCAAATTAATTCGTTGTAAATATTCGGGAATTATCATATTTTCATATATCACTATTTCATCTGAAATGTATCACCACTCCGTCCAAGGTAAATGCAGAATGATGTGCTGAGAGATTTCCTGCAAAATTCAATTACATGAAAGCCGTTAACACCCCTGCAAAGCGGTTCACCACCTACTCTACTTCGTAGAAAAAGTTAACCGGAGCTCTCACAGTCGATAGCAGTGCCATCTGGCATAGAAACCTTACACATTACGGTCATCTCCGCAAAAGAGACTCTCGCAAAGTACCGGAAATTGAATCCATCCGAGGTGAAAGCTAAAAGGTATTTTCAGTCTTTGGAATACAAAATACAGACATCAAAAGGTGATTCCTGGAAGGAAATTCCATCACTTCGAATAATGCCTGGAAAATGAATCAGAGATATCACACCGAGCGTTAATCCAGCTGAAACCTGTCTAGTTCACTCGCGATAGCTTGAAATGATATTTAATGTTTTGGAAGTGTTTAAAGAAGTAACGTGATGGAGTTTATAGAAATAATTTGAAAAATATTTCTAGTAGATAAGGACTATTTTCCCTACTTCATAGAAAGAAAAAAAAAACTGGAGACAGAGCAATTTCTACAGAGTTCTAAAGTGATTATTAAATTAGGAGCTTTCATTCAACTTGACTTGTATATATGTTAACAAATTTGACCCACTTCCCGGTATCCGATTGACCTGAAATTTTGCATGCTGGTCCAGAACCGATGACAATGCATGTGAATCATAAATGTGAACTGATGCTGCTGCCAGGATCGACTCCGTACGAGAGATCTCCTCAGCGGTAAATGGCAGGGACACGAAATTTTGTATACGCATTCGTTCATGATAGACAGTTGGTAGGCCCACCATGAAATAGATGCCACATCCAGGGTTGGCTTCGATGGAAAAAATATATTTCTAGACAAAAAATTAATCAAGCTCTCACCTTAAAATACCTACTTCCCGACTCTAAAAAGAAGACAATAAATGGTGTAGTAGGTTGTGAGGATCCATATTTATTTGCATTGTGAAAAAATATTATTATCTACCACCCTCTTAATTACCAGAGTGAGAGGGTCCATCACGCAATGTGATCAACAGGCACCAGAGGCATACCATGACTTGTATAATTTGGTGAGGTAGACGTTATTAGCGTTGGTCTGCAACCCGTCTAGGTTCTAGGAGAAGAAAAACTCCAAAATCAAACCCGGAACGGTGTTTAGTCAGGCACGAGTAAGGTCTAAGTTGAAAAAAGTGGCGCATCTTTCACCAAATTACCACCCAAGTCAAGGTGAGGCCGTGCCGAGGCCTGAGTGGCATCAAGGTGTAAAATGATGTCGTTAAGCTAACACCTCAGGGCACCGGAGCGCATCCTGTTGTATATTAGCTCTTACCCTGCTGAACGAAGCTCTGGGAGGGATGACAAATATTTTTTCGGTATGATGACATTCATGCCGATGAATCAACTGTGGATATTTCTGAGAGGTGGAATAACTTTACAATCCTGAGGTCTCTTCTCTGACGAGTTGGTTTTTCGATCGGTTCTCAAAAAACATAAATTTTCACAAATTTGTACTTCATTTAAGTTAAATAATTAGATTTGTACTGAAAAGAAAAAGTCAGATGATGTGAAAACTTGTTTATAGATATCTTTGGTGAATATGTATCCAGCTTGATAGTAGGTTTATACAAGGTGTTTCAAATTCGATCCTCACCATTGGGATCTCGGAAATTATGAGAGATACGAAAATAGTCAAATCAGATCAAAGTTGCGCATTCATATGATCAACAATATGTCGTTAAAAAAGTTCCGAAATTCCAAGTATATCTGGAGGTACCAAAAAAAACAGAAATTTGGAAAAATGATTCTTATTTTTTTCTGGCTTGATTTTCCAAAGGATTCGAAAATGAATTGCATTTCCACATTGCCACTTTCTCCCTGCTACATAATGGTGTTTTCAGAATTGCGATCCGACGTTTCATCCTCAATCTTCCGAATTCTCTAATGATGCTGTGTTGAAGGTCCTCAATATTTTGATATTCCCTCTGACCATATACTCTATTTCTCAGTGTACCCCATGAGGAAGTATTCATAACACTCAAGTCTGGAGACCTTGCTGGCCACCTGAGCAAACCTTTCACTCAGGTAATTAGATACTCATCTGGTAGTGTGCGGTGGAGCACCATCATGTTGAAACCAGATGTTGTTGCAGTTAGTCAAAAGTAGATCATCCAAATAGTCTTTAAAAATCTGCATTGAAAGCTGTTGATAGGCTTCTCTATTCAAAATTCCGTCTAATAAATCAGGACCCAAAATTATATCTTTGTTAATTCCTGCCCACACGATAATACTGAATCGCAGTCGAAGTCGAATTTTACGGAACTACTTGGGGTTGTTTATGCTCCAAATGTGTTCATCAATTCGGTTGAATATTCCACAATATTTCAAAGTGCTTTTATCTGTCCGAATTACATCTTCCTAATAGCCAATTACAAAATTCTAATCGCCTTTCGAGATCACCTGGATACAATTTTTGAGATATGTGTAGTTTGTAACATTTGAAACCGCTGTTTTTGAGATGCCTCCAAGCATTTGTATGACAACTTTTCATTTCGGAGGAGATTTAACGCGTACATGTTCATCTGAAAATTAATAATTTTTATTGAAAAAGACACAATGTCTAACTTACCTCATACCATACCATACCATACCTCAAATGAACCAATCTCGGTGAGATTTTGATCCAATAACTCAAACATAGTTCGATGTGGTTTCCGTCTTTCGCAATATAACTTTAAATCAATTTCCGATGTCCTAACACTGTTTTCATCGTATTTCAAATAAATTTGTATTATATCTCTCTTTTCTTCATTCGTGAAAGCCATTTTTCGCCAAAAATTCAATGACTTGTACGCAACAACAAAATGTCATCGGATGTAATAATTTGAATGCCAAATTTTGAAATATCAAAGTCGAAGCTTATTACGATAAGAATTTTTCAATATATACGATTTTTCGAAAAAAAAATAACTCATGATATATCATTGAAAAGGTAAAATCTGGTTCTACTCAGAACAGGAAGAATCCAATGTAGCGCCCCTAAGAAAAAAATAAATTGATGATGGTTGGCGGAAGACGAAACGTTGGATAGCAAATGTGAAAATAATACATTTCATCAGTTCGGACTTCCATTGTCTAATCCAATATAAATTGATTTCAGAATTCTGAAAAAAACAATTACCAAATTAATGAGATTAACCGAAAATAACAATTTTATTGAACAAAAACTGAAATTACCAAGAATTAACATACAAGCTAGAACCAATATAATTGAAATATTAATGAAAGCTGAAAAATAAAACAAAAATTATTAATAACAAAAACTCTACTGGACTCTACTAGACCGCTTTTGAGCTCTGTAACACGAAGGAAGGTCTCATAAAGTAACTAGGAATCATCAAAAATGACCTACAACCAAATGGTTACTCCAGAGTGATGGTGGAACAGGCCTAAGCTAGAAGACAGCAAGAACTCCACAAGGAAGAGTAGCCACCAAAACTAGTACTTGTACTTCCCTACATCAGAGGATTATCGGAAAGGATGAGAAGGATTGGGTTCAAGTACAACATCAGGACCTGCTTCAGATCTGGGAACACTATCCGTAGTAGTCTTACAAAAACCAGGTCACCAAACGCGGACTGCGATTCCAAGAATTGTATTTACCGGTTACCCTGCGTGTGGGGAGAATCATACATCAGGGAAACTAATAGGCCATTGAAAGTTCGCATTGCTGAGCACAAAAAACACACGCAGCGAGGAGAAACCAGCAAAAACGGAATAGCAGAGCATGTTTGGACGCATCAATATAATATCAAGTGGGCTCAAGCTGAAATCATCCACGAAGAGGAACACTGGTTTAGGAGAAAATTCAAAGAAGCCGCGTATATTCTGTCCAACAACGCATTTTGTCAAGCTAGCGTAGAGATACGTAACATATGGAAACCTCTAATCAAGGGAAATCGACCAATTCATGCCAAATGGTCATCTCCCGCTTAAAACCAATGAACCGGAAAGAAGTGAACGGGGCGATAGGTGAAAGCACTCGAGCGACCATATAAATAGTCATATCTCGGAGGAATAAGTCCAATTATTACCCGAAGACGATTGTGGATACTAACAATCGAAACGTCGTGACATAACTTGGTTTGAAATCTTTCACTTTTTTTATTTGTTTTTATTTTTTGTTAATAATAATTTTCAATCTTTATTTTTCAGCTTTTATTATTATTTCAATTTTTATTTGTTTGGTTGTAGCTTGTATGTTAATTCTTTGGAATTTCAGTTTTTGTTTAATAAAATTGTTATTTTCGGTTAATCTTATTAATTTTGTAATTGTTTTTTTCAGCGTTTTTCAAATCAATTTATATTACATTAGACAATGGAAGTCCGAACTGATGAAATACAATATAACAGGTGATTTTTCAAGAGGTATAGGATTTGATTTTCAAAACAAAACAAAAAATTGAAAAAATTGATGAAATCTTTATTGGAATCGATAGAACGATCAATATAATTTATTGTTTGAAGATGATTTCATGCAAATGTTGTCCGTGGCTCCATTATAGATGGCCCATGCGCAAGGTCCAATTTTGGCACACTCTCTTTAACATATCGACCGGTATTTCACGTATAAATGCTTCAATATTGGCTTCCAGAGCGTCAGTCGTTGCTGGTTTATCCCTGTAGAGATGAGCCTCAACATGACCCCACAAGAAATAGTCCAAAGGCGTTTGAGGCCAATGGACGGGCCAATTGACAAGAACTGTTCACCGAAGGCGACTCTTAATTGGACCATTGGTACGCGTGCCGTGTGGCACTGTCTTGTTAAAACCACTAGTCAGGCATGTCCAATTCTTCATTTTGGGCAAGAAAAAGTCGTTAATCATCACACGATGGCGCTCGCCATTCACAGTAACATTCCGGCCATTGTCGTCTTTGAAGAAGTAAGGCCCGATGATGCCACCGACCCATAATCCACAACAAACCGTGATTTTTTCGGGATGCATCGGTATCTCTTGCAATGCTTGTGGCTGTTCTTCACTCCATATGCGGCAATTTTGCTTGTTAACGTATCCATTCAACCAGAAATGAGCCTCGTCGCTGAACACAATTTTTCTATGAAAATGTGGATCTTCCTCCAACTTTGCCAGCGCCCATTCACTAAATGTTAGACGTTGTGGGAGGTCGTGTGGCTTCAATTTTTGCACCAGCTGTACCTCATAAGGTTTTACACCCAAATCCTTTCGCAAAATTTTCTACGTAGTGGAGTAACAGAGGCCCAATTTCTGCGAACGGCGGCGAATCGACATTTCACG
>WOGN01003225.1:0-15537 GCA_015342105.1 Leptinotarsa texana
GGTCTTCGACCGTTTGTGGCATGCGGGTTTGCTGACCAAACTTCGGTGCTATGGCTTGTCGGATCATTTCTATGTATGGCTCTTCAGCTTCCTGAAAGAACGTTCCCTACAAGTGACCGTCGATATATCTCTTGATTACTTTTACCACCAACGCTGGTGTTACCCAGGGATCCATATTATCTCCAACCCTCTATTTATTGTATATCTATGACTTATTGAAAAAAAAACAAGAATCCAATGTATTGCTCTGCTCACGATAGCACTCTTGTCTCGTCTTTACATTTAGATTCCAGGGTATCGGATATAGAATCCGTGGTGGATTCAATATCCCCCGGAGCGTAGAGCAACACCGGTGTCTCGTCAATAACGTAAGAGTGTCTTAGATGGTAATATAGCACTCTTAGAGCCGCGTTATGTCGATGGATCTGTTTATATCTGTTTAAAATCTGTTTTTCCGTTAATCAGCCGAGACCGCATATGTTCGACATGCTTGTTAGCAGGTGCATTAGGGTTTAGGACGCCTCGCGGCAAGTGCTGCACCTAGTGTCAGGAACCTCTATACCCATCACGCGACGGCCGTAGATAAAGTTGTTGAAGACACCATTCTGGCAAGCCATTATGAACCTCTCAATTTTTGACTTTAGCCCACTCGGCTTGACGAAAGCGAAAGTCAGGCGCGTTAATAAGACAAGTTCTTGAATGTTATTGAAGAAGACCCCCATGCATTGGCTTATCCTTGTGTTTTCGCAGAAGTGAGGTAAGTGAAAAGCGCAGAGCTTTTATATGAGCTTTTTGCTAAACGGATTCCAACTCGGTGACAGATTTGTGGTCACCTCGTTCAGTGTCGAAAACTATACCGAGTTCATCATCTGCTCGGGCAGCTGCCCTAAAGAGAAATGTTTCAATTCCTGCTCTCTCATAGCCACGAACCATGCAGAGAAGGGTATCCGAACTCCTAACGACTGGCTATATCCAGTACCATTCTGTCATGTAGACACTCCAAACTCAAAAGTCCACGACCTCCCTGTTGTCGGGGGAAGTACAACCGTGGAACGGACGATTTGGGATGCAAAATCCTATAGAGATGCATCATTTTTCGGGTTTTCACGTCGAGTTGATATAGCTCCTCCCAAGTACCCTTCACTACTCCAACGAGTAGAGTAAGATTGGAACGGCAAGCATATTTGTTGCAGTAACTTTGTTCATTCCCGATAGTTCCGATGACCAGATCTGTCGAAGTTTGTGCTGATACTCCCTGCGGAGAGAGTTCATCACTGCTGTTACCTTTTGTGAGTGGCGTTGTTCCACCCTGAGGTAAGTATACGTCTTTCCGGCATCCAGATGTTGTAGGATGCTTCCATCTACGAGCTGCACATCCTCTCTCTAGTCCCCATATCGTCCTCTTTTGGGATGGACATTTGTCTATCCCGAATTTCATAACGATAGCATGATGATTATTATTATTAATAATTATTATATATTAGTCAAGTAAATGCGAAACTTTGCCCCAATACGATCATCTTCATAAGTTTTATAGTTTTCGAGCTCCCAATGGTGAGGATTGAATTTGAAACACCCTGTATAGCCACTATCCACGTCGGTGTAGTCATAATATTTTTCAAGAATCTTCAAACTGGAACATTTTTCCCCATAAAAACAAATCAGAAGTACGAATTCAAATTATGTAGCTAAACGCAAAATATTTTATGCTTCAGCGGATTTCCGTTATTCGGAAATAATTACGGCTATTACTTCGCAAGGATAATATGCCGGAATTTTTATTTGAAACACTTGAAGTGATCCTACTGGACCAAACGAGCTGGAAAAATATCCCAAAGAAAAATATACTTTGCAAGCGAAAAATCAATCAAAAACGTTACGATTGTTAAATTTACCAGTTATTATTACATTTGATTCTGTGAAGTTTTTGAAGAGATTGAATTAGTTTTATTTCATTCCGTTTGAATTATTAAGTTTACGAAGTTATTTTTCTTGAACGATAGTCTATTTCTCAGAAAAATATAACCCATCTGAAAATTTACGGGTAGCCTTATTTTTAACGGTTGTCTATTGTTATATGAGTGTAGATGATGGGAATACATCTTCCAGAGAGTTTCCTGCAATGATAAATTGATCCTTCTGCTTCTGGGAGGTGAAAACGGTTACATCTGTTAATATTTTAAATCTTTCTCCTTTTCACCCAAGGAATCTTCAATGAAGAAATTCTCAATATATCAGCAGAATGAACTGTTTTTATAAAAAAAACCAAGGACTGTTTTTAGTTGTTCTTTGATAATTATCAGTTGAATTTTTGTTTTCGTTGCGCAAAAGCAGAGAAGAATAGACCTTGTTAATACGTTTCAAACCATTGAGAGTCGAATGGGAGCTGACTTTCAGTTCTTTCGCAATCCCGTGTACAGTTTGTTATAGGTTAGTCTCCACCACAGTCCTTAAAGTATCATCCTGAATCACTGTAGGTGGACCACTTCGAGTCTCTTCTTCGAGGCTAAAATCTATAGTGAGGAATTTCGCAAACACAAGTCGAAAATTGCATTAATCAACACTGCCATTGCCAAATGTCTAGTTGATTTTTTGGATTGTTTCGGCAGAACTTTGGTTCAATTTTCATAAAGAAAAGTTGGCAAAAAATCGTTTAACGACATCATATAGTAACAAGTTGAAGAGGCAAAAAATAAAAAGTTGGATACAAAAGGAGAGCATCTATATATAGAGTACGAAATTTTCTATCAATAAGTATATACCATGCCATAGTACAGTAAATATGTACTGATATCTATAGAGCTACAAAAACACATGACATTGAAATGGACAAAACTTCTGGAACAAAGTCAATAATGAACTTAGCTTGACGTGGAAGTAGCTGTTTTCATAATCATTTTTATTGTCTCCATATTTTTTGAATGCCTTGTACAATTCTGAAATAAATATTTCTAAAGCTCGTACACATGGTGTCAAAAATAAAGGTATACTTTTCTATTGAAAGTACGCATCCTTAAATGTATATTTCAGGAAATTTCTCCACTCCTATGAGCTGAAGTCAGTCATAAAACTCGAGTAATAACGTGAAAGGGGAAATTCGGTTGCTGTTTCGCTTATATCTGCCGTAATCGCTATTAAGCATGCAACGGGAATAGTTGTTAGAGCACGTGAGTTAAAAACGACCAGAACGGAATCTGGTTTGGCATATGCAAACTTCGTACAACTATGCATAACGAGTTCGTAATGTGAATGCGGCTAAGGGGTTGATATAAGGTGTCTTCCTAACATTTATCCTCTCAGTACAGTGAAACCATTTTAGTACAACGAAAATTATAATGCATGTAGAATTATCAAGTGAATATAGAGTAGGAATCATTTCATCGGCGAATAAAATGGAGTTTTCACGGTCGACTTAACTTATATTTGGTGTCTTTCAAAATGCCTAGATCATCGGTTAGATTTCTCAAATAATTTTGCTAGTTCAGACTTTCATTGCCTAATATGATTCTAACATTATTTGAAATATGTGTAAAACCAAATAAAATTGATACAAATAACTAAAAATATCAATTATATTTAGCAATAAAACATGAAATGAACTCACAGTAAAATAAAAATAGGCAAAAATCAAACTAGACACTAGACACCTTCCCAAAGAACATCAAAAGCGAGAAACGTTTCATCACCTTAACAATGGAGAAGAAAGTCCACAACAAATTGCCATTATTAGACGTATTGGTGAAGAGGACCGACCCTAAGTAAAAAACATCTGTATACCGGAAACCCACTCACACGGGACAGTATCTGAATTACGCATCCAAACAACATCAATCTACTAAAATAGGAATCGTCAAGACTCCAGTCGATCGTGCTTCCAGGCTTTGTATTACGAAGGAATGTATCGAGAAGGAAAATTGCATTATCAAAAAAATTTTCAACAGAATGGTGCACCTCCATTGCACCGAACTTCGAATATTAACTCCATAACACGTTATCTTTGGGTGCCATCTCCTTCTTCTCCTGATGATGCAAAGTTGGTTAACAAAAATACGACTTACTGTCGTTTTGACATGTTGGAACGTACGTTGAAACGTTAAGTCCGTCTAGTCGTCATCTCATCACCATACAATTTATATCGAGTCGTATTTCTAACCATCAACACCCAACCTATCATGTTTGCGCTAGCGACGTATCACCCCGATAAAATCTCCATTTCTCTTTGCATCGATTACGTCACACGTGTCTCTCCCACTCTAACACACACATTTTTTCATGAAATGTCAATTTTTTCCCAAATCTAACAATATTTCCCCATCTTTCACATGAAAATGACTCACAGTTTCCCTAAATTTATACGGAAATCAAAAAATGTTCTTACGGATAGAAAATGAGTCAATTTCGGTCCCGATAAAAAAACCGCCATAAATATCAACAATTCGCGATTACTTTGTGTCGAGGCTAAGTACAACGTTCAATTATCAGACTGGTGAATTTTTTTAATTGAAATCTCCTCAGTTGTCGATCACCAGTAGGACCACGTCACTGGTACGCGAAAAGGGGGCTCAGTGGTGAAGGTCTGAGCATAGTCCCAAAGGGGTCAACGCTCTTTGAATCCCTCCGATACTCATTCCATTCTTCTCTGCATCAATTACGTCACACGTTTCTCTCCCCCATTCACAAAAGTCTATCCGAAACACACCGAGTTTTGAGTGTTCCACAAGGTTCCAATCGGATGTCATGAAAATTGCAAAAAATCCAGCGCCATTAAAAATACATGGAATTTTGAGCCAGAACATACATTGTCCACCTACTTGCTTCAGATCCAAAATCAACATCTGTAGCAGCCTGACGGAAATCAGGCCACGAAACACTTCTGCGATTCCAAGAATTGCATTTGCCGGATACCCTGTGAGTGCAAGAAATCCTATATTGGCGAAACTGAGAGACCATTTGAAGTCTGCATTGCCGAGTACAAGAGAAACACACAGTGAGGAGAAACCAGCAAACCAGTATCAACATAACATCAAGTGGTGTCTAGCTTGGATCATCCACAGATAGGAACACTGGTTCAAAAGGAAGTTTCAAGGAAGCTACATATTTGTTGTCCAACAATCCATTTAGCCAAACGTATTCACCATGGAATATTGACAATCACTTTCGAACACACGTTGACTTCTGAATGTTTCACCAACACAATTCGTTGACACTTTCAGGATTTTCTGTTACCGAAATAGCACAAAATATGATAAAAATAATTTTCTCTGTGTTTTGTGAGATCTGAGTGAGCTAATTTGTATAACATACATAATGTACGAGGTAGAATACAAATTTCTAGCTTGGAAATACAACTATTGATAGCAATGGATGTTGAGAGAAAATCTGAGTGACAAACATCTCATTCTTTAGGAGCACCAGAACTTTTTAATGCAATAAAGGATTAGTTTAGGTACTGAAGAAGGAAGGAAATGGAAATTTCAGTTCACTTTGACAATCTGCTTTACTGGTATTTGCTGCTTCACCTTCACTCAATGAATTGTCTACACAGAAAACACTTTTATCAAAGACTACAACTACAACAAATATTTTTCTCTGAGTTTTGTGAAATCTGAGTGAGCTAATTTGTATGATATACATAATGTACGAAGTAGAATACATATTCCTAGCTTAGAAATACAACTATTGATAGTTAGCAATGAATGTTAAGAGAAAATCTGAGTGACAAACAATAGATTTCCAGAGAAGAACATCAACAATAAAATTTCCAGTTATAGACGAACATATTTCAAAGTGGGACGAACTGAAGCATTTTCTAGACGTGATCTAAAAGAATTGTTTCCTTCTTCCAGTCCGCAAAATGTAGAAAATATTCCAAACAGAAATTATTATTATGTAAAATAGAGTATAGAAAATTATTAATAACTATTATGAAGAGGAAAAATTAATATTTTGTATACTACTTTACCTAAACTGGAGTAATGAAAATATATTAGAATCATCTTTTTCTTTATACGTTTATGAATTCAAAACCAAACAAACCGATTTCAAAAATTATCTCACATATATGAAGATACATTGTTAGCGAACATCATACTAGTATGTTGTTTGCAACATCAGTGATTCAAACGAAAATTGCAGAAATGTAATTCCAAGTATCAAAACTTGCCTGTATGTCATTATTCAGCTTACTCCGCGAAAACTACTGAAGATTTATGGAAGAATGTAGAACTTGTATTCAGTACTCATCATCACCAACAAAAAAATATTGAAAAGTTATAAGTTTGAAACTTTTGAAGTTAAGTCACAATAACGGCTTTAAACATAAATTACTCAATTGACTATGTACATGTATATTCATGTCAAAATTCGAATTGCACATTTCTTTTAAAATTTTCAACGATTACAAACGGCTTATGTTTGACGATAAAACTACAATTCTGAATTAGACCCTTTGCAAAGTCGAAGCGCACTCGTAGTATAAAAGTATAAACCAGTTATTATTATTGATATGATGACATTAATTTTTCTATGAACGAAAATGAAGCGGAGTTTGATATAATGAGAGAAGAAATTTCTACCTGCGTACATTTGTTGGGTGGTAATTAAAGTGAAATCAACAAAGAATATGAAAGAACATGTGAGTCCGAAAAATATTAGCTTTGGAAATATAGCGTTAACATTTCAAATGAAAATAATGTTTGTTGTAGCTCCTGTAGTGACTTGAATGGATGAAAATTCATGAACCTGGGAGTATGAACCTCTCCCAATTGTGGAACTGCTCTTAACGAGTGATATTCGTGTTGTTTTTTCATCACTGAATAGATATCTCATTCATTCAACATTTTTTTCTATCCTTTGTACGAAATATATGAGAAAGTTTATCAATTTTTTATGGTGAACTGAAACTTGGGTTTCAATTTGGGAAAGATGATGATCATTCGAAATTATTTGGAAAATAATTCATTCAGACATCTCAAACACCTGTTTAGACAGTTGAAGTTCTTTCATTTTTTAAAATGTTGTTACACATATTCTTTCTCTTACATCCTTACAAACATTTCAGTTTCCATGTTCTATGATCACGGATCTATTACATTTCCATTTCAAATATTTTTGACATGACAATTGGCAGTGACATATCGTCCATCCATCCACCAAGATGGTGCTTTATTACAGTGACAGTTTTCGAATAGCCTGTTTTTCAAATGTGTAACGATCCATTTACTTAGAATAAATTGATACGTGTTTTCCTTATCACTGTACACAAACAAGATCAGGTAATCTAATCGAGGGAAACCAAACCACGCCCTCTGATAATAATATAAAACCAGACTCAAATTCCAGCTTCCTAAGCCCTGAAGAGGCATAAGCCTATAGCAGGGCACCATAGATTGTAACATATAAACAAAATGTAAACCAAAACAAAAAGAAATAATAAACGTTAATTAATTCATTCATTCCAGCTTCCTAATTACCGCATTCGAAATGAGAACAACAAATTGAGCACCAACTCAGGCACTGCGACCGTTACCACATCGCCTTTGATGATGTCTACCGCAGTAAAAGGCGAAACGTCAGACATGAGAACGTGCATACTACGGCCGAAAAGCTCGAAAAATAGTTTATACATAGTTATCTCCAGCCCAGGAAGTTTACATTCTTTCATCAATAGTAATGACATACAGGGCATGAAAAATGGAATAATTTTTGGGTATTGAATTGTGAATTCTTCGACTAAACTGGGAATACATTCATCTGATTAATGTGAAGAATAAAAAGTTGATTCAGTTCTGATCCCAATAAATATCCAGAAACTAGATAATGGAATCAGGTACTGAATCAATGATTTTGAGACGTCCCACAATATTTCAGTGACATCTCGATCAACTTCAATTGAAACTAAATTCGTTCACATACATTTACCCACAATAAAGTTTTCTGTTATGACACAATGTTGTATCATGTCTGTCTCGCATAACAGGAAATGAACAGAAAATGTTTGGATATTATGAAATCTCCTGAATGATATTTCTCTACATATTTAGAGACGGGTATTGTATTAACTGTACGAGAAATTCCGCTACATGTTGTAATAACAATTGGTTGTACACATGACGAAATTACCTGAATATTGAACGTGTTTATGTGCAATTAACTTTGTTATTTTGAAATATTGAGTTGAACTTGGAAACGGCTATTTGGAAAAAGGCAATTACAATAGCAAGTGGTACGTTTCTGCTCATTGAAGTGGAATTAGATAATTGAAAGACTGTTTTTCATTTAACATTCAACATGGTACGGTCAATATGTGCATCATCAGTGCAACCAAAAAAAAGTAATCGAAATGAAATTATGAAGCTAGTGTCTCGAAAAACCTAACATTTCAATGTAGAATATTTTTTCATTCATGAAATTCACCAAAAACTAGTCCCATGGTAAGGTTTGATTCATTTTCATGAAACTTGTCAGGATCCTGGAGACACATTATATTTCGTATCCCATATTAGAACTCCAATATCCAGCATTTTAGATATATTAGTAAGCGGAACATTGAGCCATTTCCAATTTCCAAGAAAATTCACCTACTGTGAATTATAAAGTGCAGGTAATTCAGTAGTTTCAAAAACAAAACCTTACAACAGAATGGGGATCATAATTACGATTCAAATTTAAAGGCAATTCAACTAGCAATGACCAAAGCAAAACCATCACTATCAACAGTTCGCAATTATTTTCAATATCGTATGGTGGTCGATCCCAAATCTATCCCAACTACCAGCGTTCAATTCTCTAACGAAAATTTTTTATGACGTCATGAAACAAAAATGTGTTGAGCGAACAGTTGGGCTGACGTAAGCACGCCACGTGACTGGGTGGTCTGTCTCATTGAGGGATACGCCTGATCCTGGTGGTCTGTCAGCCTAAATTATTTATGTGCACTGGTAATTCGAATCTCCCGCCACGATGCTCTGAGATGCAGACGTGCGCTCTGATTGGCCCGCAAACTGGTTGACAGGACACCACGTGACATTTTGGCGCACTCTGGTTGGCTGGGTGGTCTGTCTGTCTTGTCTGGCGAACTGAAAGACAACTTGACTGGTGTGATGACGTCACTGTTTGCCTGAAGTGCAGCAACAGGAACAATGAATAACAATAATGTTTTGAACGACAGTGAGTTGTCTGTGTCAAAATTCAAAAAAATCCTGACGGCTCACGTTAATTTAGCTGTCTTCAACCAATCTCGTAGATGAGCTCAAAAGTAAGCTTTTTTGTCTTCTAACATGACAATTGATGACAATTAATAACGGCCAGTTTGTTGAAGCTATATCTGTCAAAAAATCTGTCATTTACCATGGAGGGATATAGCATTCAACAACACGTGCAAATAATGAAATTGTTTTATCAAAACGGGTGTTGTGTTCAGGCAACATACCGCGCGTTTTGCTCACTTTACGGTCACCATAATCGTCCTACCGAAAGTACCATTTTCAATGTGATGGATGAATTTTAGTCCACTAAACGATCGACTAACACCCACACGTGAACGCGAGATCTGCCACAAACATCGCCGCTGTCTGTGAGAGTGTGCAGGAGAATCCCAGGAAGTCAATTTCGCGTCGCTCACAATAACTCAGTCTTTCGCAGACCACACATTTTGCGTGATGACTTGGACCTGCATCCGTACAAAATTCAACGTAACCAAGAACTGAAGGTGAAAAACCATAGATGATTTTTTGGGCTCTGGTGCAGTTGACAACTGACCCGAATTTCAGCGATGAGGCCCATTCCTGGATAAATGGGTGCGTAATCAAACAAAATTGTCGAGTTTGGGACGATACCGATCCACATGAGATCCAAGAGCGAAAATACATTTATTCAAGCAATATTTCTAAAAAGCTAAAAAGCTACTTTGAGCTTAATGGAGCATTTGAGTTGTTGAAATATATACAACTATCTACTTCGAAATAGTTTTCCAAGTGCCTGAGAGGATAACTTCTTTAAAATAATTGTGCCAAAGCATATTGGCTCCCAAGATATTGTTCAACTGTATATCGACGCATCTACTAGATTATGTATCCATAATTGTGTTCAAATGAAGCATTGAGTACCATTTGGTTTCTTCTGCTTTATGTCAATTTTTTTACAGATCTTTATTATCATCATCATATGTCAAAAGTGTGCTTTAGAAGCTGATGTTCGAGAACACAAATAGAGGAAAACACAAGTGTAGCTCTTCAACGTCTACGAACTTTATTCTTTCCCAGATTAATTGACACTTCGTTCAGGTATATGAACATCAAGCCTACGCTAATTCGATATTACAGCTGAGTATGTTTCAACAGATATTGGCATCGTTTCGCTCAAGAATCAACCAAAACTATGTAACGTTTTCGACATTAAGCGAAGTTGAGATGAAGCAACTGAACGGGATAATTTCAACTGAACGAGATAATCGCCACTGAGATAAGATGTTCTGATATTCCGAGATAAATTCCCGCGCTCTATCAAAATATCTAGTTCCCCGTGTTATTTACATAGTTCGGTGTAATTAGGTGTCGGAGTCAGCTATCTCGTCGCATATATCTCTAGGAATCTACACGCACCTGCCATAGGAGAACCTTCACGTCCGCAATTGGTGTGACTTTGGCTCAGGCCGCGATTAACCCAAAGTGGATTAACTTTCGACATTACGTGCGGAGTTACGATGATGGCAAAGACGTTAAATTTAGAGTTATTGTTATTATTTAACTTGCCAGCTGGAAATATTGGAGAGGGATGGAAATTAAATTGGGGAGATGAGCCGCAGTGGTTAGCAAACTGCAGAGAGTTGTATGTGTTTGGTTTTGGGGTATTGGAATTAATTTCTCAATTATAATCAAATGGAGCTAGATAACGTACTCATATGATTGATGTATGGACCAAGTTGTAGTCTTTGATAAAAGTGTTTTCTCTGTAAACAATTTATTGAGTGAGGGTGAAGCAGCAAATACCTGTAAGGCATATTGTCAAAATGAACTGAAATTTCCATTTCCTTTCTTCTTCAGTACCTAAACAAATCTTTTTTTGCAATAAAAAGTTCTGATGCTCCTAAAGAATGAGATGAAAATCTAAAAACTCAAGCAGAGAAAATTTTATAGGGATTTTCAAGATCATTGCCAAATATCTGAATAACTGTTTTGGCTAACTCTCTCTCTTATTAGTCTATCAATCACTGTTGGTGTTGTTTTCAAAAAATATTCTATTATTTTGATGCATTCCCAAACATATATTCAGTGGACAAATCACTTTTATCAATAAGCGGTATTGAATCGCCCTGGAAAACTCACATTCGCGATTTCTGTATGGGTCATGCTTCTCTACGGATCAAAATTGAAGCAAAGCGCTTTCGAAACAGACCAAAAATTCACCCAGGCATTTGGCAAAAAATGTTTTGATGCACCCTCAAAGAGAAGCCCCAAAGTGGTTGACCTACAGTAATCTAGGACGAAGATATGAGGAACCTGGTGGAGACTGACCCATTACAAATGATGCCTGGAAAAACAGAGCGTCAGCACCTATGCGGTTATTCTTTGCTTATAAGCAAATAAAATAATCATTTTTGGGTCGGATCATCACGTGGGATACAAAGTGGATTCTCTACGATAACAGAACGATGCTTGGACTTCAATGAGCCGCCCAGGCACTAAGGTTAAAATGGGTCCAAAGTAAGTGGGTCTATTCGACCCTCCACCGCAATCATAAGGGTTTATTGTTACTCACACCTATTCCCACTCGACTAAATAACGAAGCCAATTGATTTGTATGTTGGGTGGTCTTTCAGGTCAGATTGTAAGAGTACGGCTCTGCCAAACTCTAAAAACCTGAGTCGGTGCCCAGCAGGGCAGGCACAAAGTTATTGAGGTAGTCGGATATTCAAGGTGCAAAATTTCCACCTTGCCACCCGAAATAATCTTGCACATCAGCTACACCTGACGATGTCTTAGATTCAACTGTTCAGGGCTTTTTCGCCTTTAGTTGTGGTGAATCATCACTTGAGCGCAAACGTTTGCTAACCAGCTCATGGGTGGTTTGTTCCTCCATCTGAGACAGAATCTACGTACGTCGCTTAAGAATTTGGTACAAGACGGTTTCAAAAGGTACTCCGCTTTTGAGAAGACGACTCAGTCGTGCAGCCAGGAAACGACTCAGTCGTTTCCTGACTGCACCACCTAACCTTTTTTAGGTTCAATTATTGGATCAGCAGTTGGAGAATTGGGAAACTTTCGCTCCTGATCTGAATTCACAGGAAGGTCAGTTGGAGTCGTGAGCTTGACATAAATCTCCTATGTAGACTCTCGCTCCTGATCTGAATTTACAGAGAGGTCAGTTGAAGTCATAAGCTTGACCCATCTCCTCTGTGGACTCAGCGTCAGAAAGAATTTTCAAGTTTACTCTGTTCATAAAAGTCCCACGAGTAGCTAAGGAAAGAAGGTCAATCACTGCAGAGCCCCGCATTACCGTGATGCTACGACGACAAGGCGCCCGGTATCTCGAAGGGTCCGTAGAGTCAGCTGATAGGCTCAGTGTCATTCATCCTCTCGGAACGGATACACACACTTTAGGATTAGACCATCATTGGAATGCCATTCAGTTAGAAAATAACAGAACCACAAGTGATTCTGTCATCCCCTTATCCAACTGGGCTACGTGAAAGCATCTCAAGCCAATGGCTTCCTAAGAAACAGCATACACAGTGGATCTGGCAGTAAAAGAAGAACAAGGACAGAAAATCCGCCCAGGTACTCTCCAAAGGCGAAACCCACTGGAAAATACCATGGTTATTGTATGGTGGTCAACGGCTAGTGTGATTCGGTACAACTTTCTGCAATCGACCCAAATCATCACAGCAGGGTCCTATTGTGAGAAAACCCATGAAATGTACCAAAATAGCTTTAGCAACAGCTGGCACTGGTCAAAAGAAGAGGTTCGATCATGCTCCATGACACCGGATGTCCGCATATTTCACAAATGACCGTCCGAAACTGTCTTAATCACCATACTCCCGAGACCTCTCTCAAACCGACCATATTCTTTTCAGCCACTTCGATATCATGAATGGTAGAAGACACTTGTGCCAGAATAGTATGCGGAATAACGAATTTCTTCAATAACAATGATTTATTCTTCAATACAGACAAAGCAGGAGTCAATCGCATTCATTATTGGCAAAATAAAGTGGTAAGCATATTTTTTATGGTGAACAATGTAACTAACGAATACTGATCATATTATAAGATGCTTGGGAATCATACTAGATGAGTTCCTCAACTGGAAAACCCGCCGTAACCAATTGATTTCAAAACTTGATTCAATAAAGTATCTCTTCTTCATCTCACCAACAATTACAACACAGAGTCAGTTGTTGAAGTAAAATCTAGAATTAGGTGTGATGTGTGTTTCTGTGGTGCATCTCCCACATTAGGAAATATTTTCATAACACAAAAGGGAATTCTGAGGTGCACAGCAAATTGTTCAAACAGAGAATCATGCAAAGCACTTTTTTAGAAATATGGTATCTTAATTTTAACATCAGTGTATATTTTTTGAACTGCATGTGTATGTGTTAAAAAATTAGTTAAATTTCACAACAAATTTAAAACTTCATCAACAGGATACTAGAACAAATAACCACTTTTATTTGCCCTCAGCTAAAGATATGTAACCTAAATATATGTCTAAAGATATGTAACCACCTTCCAGATCATTTGAAGGCTTTGAATAGTTTCTCCGTGTTCAAAAAATCATTAAATAATCATTTGTTAGAAAACTGTTGTCATGCTTCGAAGGAGTTGTTCGAATAACTGATATTCATCTTAGTTTTGAAGTAAGACCCTATCTTCCTCTATTCTTTTCATTTTCAATTTGTATTTCGTATTGATACTTCCTATACAATTTTACTGTATGACTGAAAATAAAGATATAATATTATTATTCTCATCGGACTCACCAGGACTAGGCATAAAGGGCCATCGTCGGCTTCATAGAATTCCAAGCACGCAATTTCCCTGCTGACGGAATTAACCTTGTTGTGTTACCATGGCAAACGTTCACTGATTCAAATGGCGACTATTTTGGTTTGATTGAATAATCATCTACTGAAATATTACATATTTTCACCGTACAGTTTACAAAAACGCAACGCATGTTTTTCTAGACAATAGCTTCTTCAGACGTGGTTTCAAAGAAGACTCATGAAAAAGGAGACCTGCCTGCATCGCCTCAATTTATTGAGTGAGAGAAATGCCAACGAACCGGGAACAATTAACCTATGCAATCTCCCAAACACGTCAAAATGCAGTAAAATATAAGTACAGTACAACGAAGAACAGTTAAGCACCGAAATCTCTGAGGACCCAAAACTCTGCAATCGTAGCTTTCAGGAGTTGTGCGGGTATTACGAATTGAGACGAAACATTCCTCAGAGAACTTGAACACGGTTTCTCGTTTGCAAAACATGTTTTATGGCTTAGGGAGAAGAAATGGCGAAAGTTTGTTACATTCGGCAGTTAATAAGACGTGCAGTAGAAATGTAGTAGGGAGAAATAATGGAAATAACGAGAAGATTTCTTTTTTATTCTCAATTCACGAAATGAAGTGAGAATGTGGTTATGAAGGATGAAAAGGGGTGATGATATGTAGGTCATAATCTTGCAACCGATTTTGATAATGACAAAAACATCTTTTGGAGCTGTCTCTACGGAGGTATGTTTTCTTGTTTGAAATTTATAATGTTGGCGATTTGTTTCGAAAAGGAGGATTTCAAAAACTGAGAAGCGGAAAATGCATTGGAGAGAAAACCACTATCTCACTCATCACTAAAAGAACACTATCGTTGGATATACCGACAACTCCAGTGATTCAAAATGTTATACAGAATTGCTTATTCTGCTAAAAAGTGCTCGTTATATAATTACTCCATCTCATCTATCAAATTCAATTATACACTCCTGTCAGCATTTTTTTCCATTTCATGAAGCAGTTGTGATATGCACATTTTCTTTTGTTCTTGATCTCTTTCAGCGATTCATTTTTTATTTTGGCAATGGTCGCAAAACGCTATCTTTCCATGGAAACAGGAACAAGTCACAGGGGACCAAATCTGATGCATACGGTGTTATTTTGGCCAAAGAATTACGAACAAGCAATGACGACTAAGCAGGTGCATTATCATGATACAAAAGCCATGAATAATTTTTCCACAATACCGGACGTTTTCCTTGTATTGTTTTTCGCAAGCATCTCATAACTTCATGACGTTTCGATTGTTAGTATCCAAAATTATCTTCTTTCGATTACTGGACTTATTTCTCCGAGAGATTACTGTTTATGGGTCATTCGACTTTGACTAATTTCGCTTCACCGGTTTAGCGGGAGATAACCGTGTGTTGGCCATTTTTCGCTAGATTATGGGTTTCCATATATTGCGTATCCCTACGCTAGCTTGGCTGAATACATTGTTGGACAACATGTATGCGGCTTCTTTGAGTTTCCTCCTGAACC
>WOGN01003226.1:0-15534 GCA_015342105.1 Leptinotarsa texana
AACTTTCCTCAAAACCACCTTCTGATAATTCCATTCCTCTTCCATATTATCTTATTTCACTAAAATTACTTTTCTAAGACTTTTCTGTCAGTCTTCTTCGGTAATATTACATACTTCTTTAATTAGCTCTATTACCTTCTTATCAAATTTTGGAAAATTATTTTTACGCCTGATGCTGTGTTTCAATTTTCTTCAAATCAACTCGATGGGATTGAAAACACAAAAATAGTGGGGAAGTCTCAGTATGGTGTGTCCATACTTTTCAGCAATAATCTCAAGGGCATACATTTTTTCAAATGTTTTGTATGTAAAACTTCAAGTAGTTAGTTTTTGGTATAGTAATCTTCAAAATACAAATTGTTATCCATTAAAAACTTTGTATTTCATGTTTCTTCGAATTTTTATTCGGTACTTTGATGAGCTGTCACGAATGATAGGAAGCGTTGTCAAGAACTTTTACACTATTCGCCTGCAAATTTGAGATCAATGTGTTTTCAAACCATTCCTCCAAAATATTAGCTTCCACGTTCTTATGATATTCAACATTGCACTCCTTAAGTTTTTGTCCACATAACTTCAAAGAATTCGGAACCCATCCTTTACTTCCTCCGCAATACACAATGATTAGTCGCGACCTTTTTTTTGCAGGTATGTTAGGCGTACACATTCTAGAACCATCAGTCCACCCTTTCGTAACTGCGTCGTGAGGGTCATACCAAGTTTCGTCCAAATAGAAAATTTGCCGATGTTCTTGTCTACATTTAGTAATTTATTCTAAGTAATTGTTAGGCAATTCCACTATTCTTCTGCTTTCCATAACTGCTTGACGATTGTTCATTATTTTAAATCTAAATCCTAGTTTCTTTATCCAACTCTGAGGAGTTTTGCCGCAGTAGCTCACGTTATGGCCGGAAGTATTCATTTTTTTATGATTTCAGTTGTAGGAATCTTTTTGCTTTTGTAACAGTAATTTTATTAGAAGAACATCTAAAGGTTTTGGTAATCCTCTATAACATCGCGTCTTGCTTTCATAAGGTTTGTTTTTGACTATTTTACTTACAGTTGAGAAAGGAATTTCGGTCAAATCTGATGTTGCTTGTAATAGTTTGTTTCCTTCGAAATCAAACTTGTGATATAGATTCTTACATACATTGAAATATACTCTCTGTGTTTCAATATTCAAATGCATCCGAATCTTATTCACTAGTTTCTCTTTATCGCATTGTTCACCATCGCTATTGGAATCACTACATAGGAAAAAGTCTGCATTGTTATCACACTCGTTATTACTATTAGTACTTGTCCAACGCCACATTTAAAATAGTTAGCAAAAATTTCAAGTAGTTATAACTGCATCGATATGGAATTTCAACAGTCCAATCGCCATCAGTTCCTGAACTGTTCCCGACGACGATAACCATCCCCGCATTCTCGATTTCTATTCTAACATGACTTCAAATTAAATTTTATGACTCTTCAGCCAATGAAAACTCGGTTAGTAAAAATTATCCAATACGAACCGCCAAGTCTACGGTCTACGTGGACTAGTTCGCTGCCGGTTCATTTCTATTGGTTTTTTTGGCCCTTGAGAATGCCGCCAACTTTAAGAGTGCACAATATCGTTTACTTCGACTAACTTCTGCCTATATTTTATTTCTCTACTGTGTATCATTTACTTTGTCAACAAAACTAGACTAAAACCAGACTTTTTCGACAATAAAGTATATTTTGATTTGAGTTGATAAGTCATAAACTGTTTTTTTATAATACTGGACGTTTTCTTCGAATTGCTTCTCGCAAGCGGGCGTAACTATTGATAAAACTGAACTAGAATCTAGAAGAACAGAAGAACAAAATCACAAAATTTTTTTGACCATTCTGTTAACGTTTCGCATTTTTAATGAGCATTTAATAATTTTAACTATTAGAAAAGAGAGTGTTGTTAAAATAAATCATCAATTAATCTTGAACTACAGACTCCGCAATCTACAAGAAACACACCCTGTTATTATTTCCCATAGAACTATAAATCATCATCCGAAACAGCACTTGTTAAACAATATTCTGCGTTACAACTTTCACTTTCACCAATACGTTTCATGAAAGGTGATTATCCTTTTTTATGTAAATAATGAATTTCTCTTTTAGCACCGATGACCTTAGCCTCGCGAGTGGAAATGTTCAGTTCCGTTTCTTTGCTTGCTCGTAAATCGATTATAATTAACCGAAAAATAAGCATTCCTCCAAACTCTATTAGTGAAAATGTCTAAGAACGAGACCTGTGACGAGACATCTAGAGAAAGAGGAACGGGTGTGAAGTTATTCCATCCACAAAGTACACTGAGAAAAAAAATATCGCATTCTTATTTTTTCATTTACCGACTCTGCACATAAAACATTTTTCAATATGATAAGCTTTTTTGTGAAAAAAAGAAACGTCCTTGTTCATTAAACTGTCTGAAAGTGTGAAAATAGGGTGGAAATATTTGAAAAAATCTTAATAAGAAAAATCGACTTCGTATACGTACAAAATTGAGATATGATATTCCTGATGATCCATTCGACAAGAAAAACTTCACGTTATAGTGAAGTTTTTTCTGTAGAATAGATCATCATGGATAACATATCTCAAACTTGTAGGTGTACACATTCAATTTTGGAAGATACGATTTTTCAACTTTCCACCCCATGTTCACCCCCTCAGACGGCCTGAAAAAGTCGATTTTATTATGTAGAGAAATTTTTTGTTATTTTCACCCCATTTTTACCCCCTCAGACAGCCTGGAAAACTATGACGTGAAGTTTTTTCTGTCGAATAGATCATCAGGGATAACATATCTCTATTTTCTAGGTGTACAAAGTCGATTTTTCATTTTAAGGCATTTTTTTATATTTTCACTCCATGTTCACTCCCTCAGACGGCCTGGAAAACTATGACGTGAAATTTTTTCTGTCGAATAAATCATCATGGATAACATATCTCAAACTTGTAGGTGTACACATTCAATTTTAGAAGAAAAGATTTTTTCCCCTCAGACGGCCTGGAAAACTATAACGTGAAGTTTTTCTTGTCGAATATATCAAAAATAACATATCTCAATTTTCTAGGTGTACAAAGTCGATTTTTCATTTTAAGACATTTTTTGATATTTTCACTCCATGTTCATCCCCTCAGACGGCTTCGAAAACTATAACGTGAAGTTTTTCTTGTCGAATAAATCAGCAGGAATATCATATCTCAATTTTGTAGGTGTACAAAGTCAATGTTTCTTTATACAATTTTTTCAAATATGTCCACCCTATTTTCACCATTTCAGACAGTTTAATGAACAAAGATGGTTCTTTTTTTCAGTAAATAAGCGTATCATATTGGAAAATGGTGGGTGTGCAGAATCGGTTAATGAAAAAATAATAATGCGATTTTTTTTCTCACTGTACTTTGTGGATGTGGATAAATTCACACTCGTGAAAGAGGAGCCAAATAAAGATTGGGAAACTTTGAGGTTTACTAAAGGGATTCTTATTTAGAAAAAGAAAAATAGGACAGACCAGTTTGCATTGTGAATATTTTTGTCGAAACTCAAAGTAAAATGATAAAAATTAATAGTATTGTTCTGGTCAAGATATCTGTGGATGGACAACTCCAAGATTGTGGACAATGTCGGCTGTCAGTTTGAAGTGTACATTTCTCCGGTTCTTTAACCAATGAACTGAGTGTCAAAAAGTTTGGATTCCTTCACAAAAGAAGACACTCTGTAGATGGGGTCGAAACATCAATGAAAATTGAATAAAAAAATTATCTCTGTCAAAAATTAAGGTGAATTTTCATTTTTATCAAAAAAAATATTAATTTATTCATCAATTTCTATTTTGTCCCCCTCGAAGTAGTCACATTCAGATATAACACTTGTGCTAGCGTTTAGTCCAATCCTACATATTTGCAGTTATCACTCAAAGACGGTTGTGGATATTAACAATCGAAACGTCGTGAAATAACTTGGTTTGGAATCTTTTAATTTTATATTTTTCATTTCTCGTTAATAGTTTTTTTATTTTCATTTCTTGTTACTAGTTTAATTTTTGATTGTTGCTTGTATTTTATTTCATTAAAATCCCAGTTTTTTGCTTAATAAAATTAAAATGACTACAGACTCAAAAGAAATAAAAATAAAAAAAGATTTCAAAAAAGTTTAGTATCCACAATTGTCTTCGGGTGATGACTGTCATCACTGTATATCGTCAAAGAACTGCAGTAACCACAATTTTGACAATTTTGAAAGGCCAAAAGAATTATTATACTTTACAAGGAACTTGAAAATTGAAGAGATACTGGAAAAAACTAAAGACAATTTCGGTGATAACTGATTACCTCCACAAAAAATCGCTTGCATCATCAGCATATAACATGAGGTGACCTCTGAAGTTAGTCATGCTTAATAAACTATTAACAAACACTGTTATTTTCAATATTGGAATAGATTTAATTAATGTACAAATGAGAATATGATTTCTACTCATTTATGTGATTTGGTTTTCCTGCAGATAATTACGAAAAACATAATGGATCGTATTCAAACATAAGGTTTCTTTGGCACAGAAATGTTTTGGATGTTTACTTCACCATGTTTAAACAAAAAACTGGAAATCTTCTGAAAAAAAGAAGAACGCAATTCTATAACGAACGTTTGGAGTACAAATAGGTGTCAGTGTTTTTTGTATAACTCAATGTTCATATGAAAAAATTATTCAGGACTACTCAGGTGTGTCACCAAAGTTGAAAATTGGAATGAAAAAAATATTTCTACTAAATTGGTATTGTTTCCGTTTTCAAAATGAAATTATGAGATGACAGTTTTTTACAAGTACATATGTATACTTTTCGACGCCATATTACAACTTCAGTTATGTATTGCAACTTCAGTTATGTATTACAATATATGTCCGTTGATGATGATGAAATGTAATGAACGAAACGTTTATATCAGATTATAACAAATATTAAACAGTATTGAAAGTTCCTATGCCTTTGTTTATATAATTCGAAATGGCGGCAGTAGAACCAAAAAACAAATTTTGACAGTTCCAGTTTTTGACGAATATTTCAAACACAACCATTAATATTCTCGATCTGAAAAAATATCTTTCCAGTTCCTCAAACTAGGTAAATTTTATCCAGGTGTCTGAGATAGCAATACTGGGTTTAGAATGAAAAACAGTCTGTATTAGATAGAATATTACTGGAGTTTTTTTCCCCAACACTACATCTCTACCCATGTTTCGATCACCAAGTGATCATCTTTAATCGAACTGACCGATACTTGATGAAAATCCATGTTAAAACTAATTAATACAGTTTATTGTACGATTTTCACTATAAAGGATTTTATAAAAACCGCGACATGTGTTTCGCTATACAATAGCTGAAGCGTTAATAACGCGTGTTGTGTCTTTCTAAAACTATTTCAGTGAAAATCTCATAATAAAGTGTTTTTTTATAGTTAAAAAGGCGGAACTTGGCCTCAGACAATTTACAAAGAGCATATTT
Organism: Leptinotarsa texana; assembly: GCA_015342105.1. Taxonomy (NCBI): domain Eukaryota; kingdom Metazoa; phylum Arthropoda; class Insecta; order Coleoptera; family Chrysomelidae; genus Leptinotarsa; species Leptinotarsa texana. The sequence goes on from WOGN01003226.1 coordinate 5,546, forward strand.
TGCTTTGTGAAAAACATGGAATTTACACAGTGAACGTAGCAGGAGTTTGTCCTGAGGGAGCATACTGTAAGAATGTTGAAATATTTCGAATAGTCGGTCTTATAAATGATTTTGTTGCTGAAATTTCTAACACAAACTTACTATTTTTCTGAATATTCTCTAAAAAGCTGCTCAACTCAGTTCCTCGTTATGAATTGAAAGGGTTCATATCCATCCACCTTCAGACAAGAAGAAACCGAAGAACCAATTCTACGATTTCCTCCCTTTCCATACCGAACCGCAAAAAATGAAACCACTTCACAAAAAACACTGAACGGTGCTAACTATTTTTCAAAATTTCGTGGTACCTTCGGTAATCGATGAATCGATCATCTGTGTTACCTTCTTGGTTTTTGACAAGAGAATGCATCGGAAACCTAATTCACAGCATATTTGTAAAACGGCATGCGAGCATCGGAGAAAATGTTATCGAAAAGTAGGCTGCAACACCTTTGGAGGGGTACTCGGTACCATTGAATGGTACCGACTTCACGACTGTACCAGGGACGGGTTTTTGAATATTCACAGTCAAAGTCAAGGATCGTAACTAGATCCTTGGTAGGTGGTACACAGAAAAATTTTGAAGGAATGAAAGTAATTATAGTAATGGAGGATAAATTACGAAGAGATTTTGAGAAACCACAAAAAAAGTCGATAAAAACTCTATTTCCCCCAATAAAAAAGATTCTCATTGAATATTTCTGTGCGGATTTTCAATCTATACCTACTCATACAGTCATTCATCTCTGTTTCTCCGTACTGGTAAGTCCTAGAAAGCTGAAATTTGGTATATAGGTATTTCTTAGGTCTTAGATGCGCGCTAAGAAAGGATGTTTCAATATTCCAACTGGGGAGCTCCCACTGGAGATAAAAGGGAGGACATTTAAAAATTACCTTTTCATCACTGTTTCTCCGTACCTATATACTTTCGCAAGCTCAAATTTTCTTTGTAGGTTCGTTTTATGTTGTAGATGTGCAATAAGAAATATTTTCGAATATTTCAACTGGTGCTCCCCTGGGGATAAAAGGGAAGCGTTTACGTATGAAAATTACCTTTTCATCATGAATTTCATTATAAATGCGAATGTAAGTTTGTTTGTTACGATTTCATGCGAAAACTACTAAACCGATTATCATGAAATTTTGTTCACATGTTCTTGGGGGTATTAGAAGTAACATAGGATACTTTTTACTTGAAAAAATATTTTTTACGTAAGATAAAAAATTACTTGTCAAAAAAATCTCAAAATATAGCTACTTTGTTGGTTAGGTTAGGTTATGTTAGGTTAGGTTAGGTTATGTTATGTTAGGTTACGATAGGTTAGGATGGGTCAGGTTAGGTGAGGTTGAAATACGATTTCAAAGGAACAAGCTACTACATTACGCAGGCATTAAGTGGCCACGGTGCTTTCAAAAGTTTCACGTACAGAATAAAGAAATTTGCAAAGGATGTTTGCATATACTGCCAAGAAAGAGACGACCCGGAGCACACATTATTCTCGTGCAACAGATGGCAAAGGGAAAGAATCCAACTTGAAATAGGAATGGGAGCAAGGGTTACATCAGAAAATCTTATTAGCAACATGCTCAGAAGTAAAGAGATGTGGAGAAAAGGGGGGGTCTTTTCTACACTCCATTATGGAAAAAGAAAAGAAAAAAGAGGAGAGAGAACACCAAAACCGGAAGGAATTAGACTAAAGACAAGAAAGTAACGAAGAGGCGGCTCGTTATCTGATAAAATGTCCACAAGACTGTTCCGGAGACTAGTGGAGCTAGTTTTAGTGGGTATACGGCTTCGGCCGGGAGTCCCACATATCCCAGGGAAAGGAAGAACCAGTACCTGGTCGGTTCGTAACGAATTTCCACCCGTCAAAAAAAAAGGTTAGGTTAGTGTAGACTACAGTAGAGTACAGTAGAGTAGAGTAAAATAGTCTAGGTTAGATTAGGTTGGGTTGGGTTAGGTTAGTTAGGTTAGGTTACGTTAGAGTAGAGTAGAGTAGAGTACAGTAGAGTAAAGTAGAATAGAGTAGGTTAGGTTAGGTTAACTTGGGTTAGGTTAGGTAATAATTTTTAAAAATTTATAATCCCAGCCAAGCATTAAAATAGAGTTCTCATATTGATTCATTTCTATTGTACTGACACTTATTTAATGGCGTAAATGCGAGCGAAGCCGCGGGTAAAAGCTAGTATGATATAAAATGATTTGAAATGCCTGAGTGAATAAATGAAATTGAGGCCAAAAAAAAAACAAAGAAGAAAATAAAACCCTGAAATTAATTTACAATAGAATGAAATGCCGCCAACAATTGAAAATATAGAACAATTTAAAATAAATAACAATTAAAAAAATTCAAGCCAAGTTACTTCACGACGTTTCGACTGTTAGTAATCACCAACGTCTTCGTATGTGTCTCCGAACTTTTGGAGGCTGAATTTTTTTATGTACATTTGTTTTATGTTATTTATGTGCAATAAGAAAGAATATTTGAATATTCCAACAAGGGCGCATCTCCTGGAAATAAAACGGGCGCGTTTACATATGAAAATTACCTTTTCATCAATGTTCCTCCGTACCGCTATATTTTCGGAGGCTGAGATTTTGTATATGGGTACGTATTGGAATGCTAATGCTGAAGTTGATTTTAATGAAATATTTACGATTGTAGAATATAAAAGTATCAACTTAATTTGCTATATTTTTAGGTAGCAACAATAATTGGGTTAGCCGGTGCTAACATATTGAGAGAACTTTTGTTGTAATTAAGCAAGAAAACCTGCTGTTCACATAACAATTACGAAAAAGGAAAATGTTCAATTCATTCTGTTGGTCTTCACAGTTTTGGGAATCTCGGATTAAGAATCACAGAATTAATAGACTTAGCCAATCCTTAAAATTACAATCTGAAGAGCCTTGGTGGCAGTAAGTCTACCAGTGTCGCTGAAGGATATATAAACAAATCACTTTACGACGAACAAAATCAAAATTGCCACGACCATTCATGATGAAAACAGTCATTGTGAAAAGGATACTTCTTGTTCTGACTTCAAGGCAGTTGAACACATCAAGCATTTCAAACAAGTTGAATTCTTTCAATATCAGAAATTGCTCGAATGTTCATATAAATATAAATTAGAATGTTTGTGGTAATACTAATCTCCTCTCCGAATTTCAATATTCAATATAAATAAGAATAAAAAAGTTCGAAAATTTTGTTCTACAAAGAAATGTGTCTTAGTGATTTGTTATTCTACACGGTTACCGAAAAAATGGTGACGGAACATGCCCAACATTTTTTTTTTTGACTCGCAAATTCGCCTATGGCTCGTCCTAGATTTTTGTCTAATTATCCAAAAAACAACATTTTCCGAACTTGTTATGTAAATTACTATTTTATGAGTCTAAACGTTGTAAAATTTGTCAACCGGACGTACTTTAGATTATTGTACAGTTATAAAACAGTGATGTTTTCAAAAAAATGTAAGACTGCACGTTTCAATATAGAAAGAATTTCACTCACCTAATGAAATTTGACTACTCCCATAAACTCTCAAGAACTAATCCAGTTGACCGGCAATTACCCATAATAAAATTCTAATCATGCTGACGTTCAAAAAAAGGCTTGGAAGGTACAAAACATATTAGACGGAGCTATTACTCGAATGCAAAATAATCACTTTTTCGTGACATTCTTCATTACAGGGTGTTGTTTCATTAACCCCAATATCGCAGAGAGAATAGAAATTAGTATAAATATGGTCAATCAATTTTATCATCCGCCTGTGCTGAAAAAATTCAGTTTCTCATGTCAAAGTTGTCTCCAAACAGCCTTAAGGATAATAAGATAACAGGGTACCTTATGGAAAATATTGTTTCAATTAATACAGTGTCTCCAAGATAAGGATTGTCTATCGAGGAAGCTAATCGAAAAATAAGACAAAATGAATTCTTCTCGTTTTCCTCGGTAAAACAGGAATTGCAGCGTTTCTTTTCAGAGCAATCATTGTCAACTTTTTTTTATAATTTCGGATGGAGATAACTTTTGTTATTTCGAACGGAATTCAATTATCTTTCATTTCATTTTGGAGTTCCTATACCTAACCTAAATAATTTTTCAGATATTAGCTTTTTCAAATAGTAGTTCTTCTTTCAATGCATTCTCTGAATGAAGATAGCTTTGAATCGACATTCATTTGATTTGCTCACCGAATTTTCATTGACAGTTATTATACCTCACTTCATCGAAAATATTTACCAAATCATCTAAAGGAACAATTTGTTCAAGCCAGTCTCAACTCCCTACACTGTAGTTTAATAGACTGACGCCTATCAGATAACAGCTACTTCCCTGGCTAATACGACGAAGGGCGTTGGATTGTATCCGACAGATGTCAGTGCAGGATTCTTCACTAAAGTTACTCCTGCATATGCTGTTGACAACTGCCGCAATAGATTTTCAATTATTGGAACACACTTCCAGGCCGGTTTCGGGATGTTTGGCCACTCGTCAGTGCAAGGTAGGTAGGTCTATCTCAACATAAAGGAAAGAAAACTTTTTACATATAGTCAGTGGGCATACTTGAAGACTGGCTATAAATCAAATCATCTGAAGGAGCCATTCGTGTGTGTTCCAATAATTGCGGCAGTTGTATCGCCAACAGCATATGCAGGAATAACTTCAGTGAAGAATCCTACACTGATACATGTCGGATATAACCCAACGCCCTTCGAGGTATTAGCCAGGGGAGTAGTTGTTTTCTGATAGGTCCATTAACCTACAGTATAGGGAGTTGAGACTGGCCTGAACGAATTGTTCCTTTAGATGATTTGATTTATAGCCAGTCTTCAAGTATGCCCACTTACTATATGTGAAAATATTTACTATTCATTTACTTTCATATTCAACAAATACATTATACCTTTTTTTTATTATTCAACTAGTTGGATGTGTATCGTAAAACTTATTCTTCAAGTATTCCCATAGGAAAAATTGAGGAAAGTCAAATCTGGTGATCTCACTGGCCAATTTTCTGGTTTTCTCCTACCAATCCATTTATTCGGAAAGCACATGATACGATATTATTGGAATCAGGAAAAGGTTTTTATTGAATTTCAACGATTTAGTGTAAGTGGCATTGAAATATTAAAACACGTAATGGAAGTATAAAGACTAGTTCACGTAAACATAATATCCCAGTAAGTATATGACCAATTTCGGGGGTGAAAATTGTTCCAATAAAAATAATTCGGGAAATAAATAAAGTGACTAGGTGTAAGAAGCAATTTTTGTTTCATGAGGTTTTCTCCTGAAGTCATTACTTTTCGACTCATTCGCGTGTGAAAGTGGTAGAAACGGTGCGTGGGATGCCGGAAGAATCAGCGTCAGCTCCCATGCGGTTATTAATGGATTAAAATCTATTGGAGAGGTCAACGAGCTCGAAAAATGGGTGCCCCAAGATTTGAACGATCGACAGAAATTGTCACGTCTCGATGTCTGTTCCTTTTTGCTTTTGCGCAACCAATATGATCCTCTTTTGGATCGAATCGTCACTAGTGGTGGAAAGTGGATCCTCAACCACAGAACAAGCCATGTGTCAGGAACAGTTTATCTATGCGAAATCAGAAAATAAATGACATACTCAGGAGGTACACTTTTTTCCAAATACTCACTTCTAATTTATCAAATTACTAAAAATATTACGTCCCGTCTTGAGAATCCACTGAGTTAAAGAATTTTAAAATGTTCTCAATTTTTCAATATTCTGAATCTCATAAGGTATTTGCTTATATATTCTTGGTGGCAGGTAGTTGACACTTCGTTGTCCAATAGTTTTGTCACATCGGGGTAAAAATATAGAATCATTCTTTCGTGCATTATGAAAACAGACTATTCATCTAGAAAGTGAAAAGAAGTGGTCCCGACACAGTGCCATGAGGAACACCATAGGTCACAGTTCTGGGAATATTTAGGACACCATCAATTTCAACACTCTGTTCACGATCTGATAAATAACTGGACAAAAGGTTATATGTATTCCCACGGATGCCATGATCATTCAACTTTCATAAACGAGTTTTGTGAAATACAGTGTCAAAAGCCCTGGAGAGGTCTATAAATATTCCAAGTATGGATATTTTTTTATCTAGAGCATTATAAACAATTGTAATAAGTTTATAAATGGCATCCTCGTTTGATTTGCCTTCTCTAAGACTGTACTAAAATTCCGACAATATGTTTCTTCACAAACTTGGACTAATTTTTATTATTCATTCCAAAATTTCAGAAATACTGGACAGTAAAGAAATGGGTCTATAGTTACTAAGTTTTTATTTATCTCCATTTTTATATAAAGGTTTTATCGATACGTATTTCAAAAACTCTGAAAAGCACCCATTTGTTACATAAAAATGTTAGCGGTGAGCACACCTCATTCGCTACTTCTTTCAAAGTTTCTGATCAATTCTATCAATTGTTCACTTTTCGAGCTTTTTGACCTTTCCAATATTTTTGGAAATGTCAAAAACCACATGGGAACTGTCGCCTAATTCTTCCGCCATCCCACGCAAAGTTTATGATGGGTCAGTCTCCTCCAGGGTTCTCAATCCGCCTCCTTGATAACTGTAGATCGACCAATTTGAAGCTCATCTCCGAAAGGAAATTTCCCAAACCAACGTCGAACAGTGCGGTCATTAACACTATCATTGCTAAATGTCTGTCATTTGGAATGTTTTTTGGAATGTTTATGCAGCTTATTGGCCAAAAATAGCGCTGACGCCCGATGAAGCCATTGTGTGGCGAAACACGTGTTTCTTTTTTATAAAATTGTTTAGTGAAAATCTGACAAAAAATTGTTTTTTGAATACGTTATGGATTTCCAGACCAATTCGATCATATGCTTCAAGGTTCTGTCTTGAGGCCACTGTTAACACCTACTTAACTTCATGATGAATGTGTACCGTTAAATTTCTACTTTTCTATGGCTTATTCTCACGTCAGTCTGATGACTGAATGAGATTTATAGTATGGGTTTTCAATATAGTTGTAGACTAACTTTCCTGAAACAGGGATTTTTCACTGCCAATAAAAATATATTTAGCACCAATTCCGATATTCACGAAAGAGACATATTGAGACTTCATCCACATAAAAAGGTTCATCATAAACGCTACCCATTATTCAATGCTGTTATAATAACGTCATATATGGGGAAAATAGGGTCGGAAAAACGTTTTGAACTGAGGTGAAGGAGTTATTAAATAATTCTGAAGACTCTTGAAGTTAGTCTTGCAGAAATGTTTCTACAGGCTTGAGAAATGTTTGCATATTTTCTCCTGATATTTTGAAAAAATTTGATAGTAGATTTCCTTCTCGGATTGTCACTTTGAATTACTGTCATAAATTTATCTGTTGTAAATGTGTGGTTCAAGTAAATTATATTTAATGTTTGTTTTTTGAAATTTTATGTTTCCTCCGTTCGTAATTATTTTTATATATAAGTTGTTACTTCATTGACGAATACAAATCAAAATGTGATTGTTGTTGGAACTTTTTTGAGCCCCGGTATATTGTTCTTGTTAGGAAAAACAAAATATGTTGTCTACTGTCAGAATGAAATAATAAGTTGAAAAGTCAAAAATATAGCTTTCAATTTCCCATTTACAAAGTAAAATCCATGCCAGGACAATTATACCATATAGTTTGTGGTGTGTAGAGCAGATTTTCTAGAATGTTTTTTTTGTTAGACTCCCAAGTTACGACGATTATCTTTGGGAATTTGTAATCGTCTCATTGAACTAAGTCATCGAATCAACGCAGGAAGGAAAATTTCATAAACACTGTGATTACCATCTTCGCTCATTTCCTAATTTCATTTTCATCAGCGTAAATCGTAATTAGACTATCACTCATTAAAGATTGGTATAATTGAACGGTCGTATAGAGGCTAATGATACCATTAGGCGCGATCAGTCTGAATGAGCTGAAAGAATCTTCTGATGGAAAGTGAAAGCGCGTAAGTATTATGCGTTCTCGAAAGTCATCGGTTTTCGCCAATTTCTCCAACATACCTTCTCAGATGATTCGTCCGTCTTCCACGTGTACGCCTTGTTCAGAGAAATAATTCGAAGATTTCACTGTTGTTAAACCAATACTTCCCGAATATTTGAGCGTATGCGCGAATAGTTGTAAATAAATGCGAGTAGGAAGTAAGATGTTTTTGAAAGGTGAAATTAGAAATTAACACAAATCGATGTTATAACATACATATTTGGCAGGGCTTTCACAACAAGTTTTCATTCTATCCCTATGTCTGAGGACTTCATACCAACATCCCTCCAGTTATGAATCAGTTGATCCTTCTTGCAATCAACAATCAGCCAAAAGGGTAAGGGAATTGGACTCCAAGCCTGATTAAAACGAAGACGACAAACAGGAAGTTTTCATTCTAAATGTACAGAAAACGAGAAACCTTCAGTTTAAGGGTTCAGGACCCAGAGATTTTGTGAATTTTTTTCCTATATGAGGGCATACAGTGCATTTCTTTAATGTCCCCCCCCGGGTCAACTCAAAACATTGAAATTAGGGATAATGGAATTAATGCATGAAAACTTTATTTTGAAGTAAAATTGACAGATGAAACTTTCAAGATGGCGACTAGGCGCTATCTTGATGAATACTTCACAATTCTAGAATATGAAGTCAATATCTTCACCTACTACAAAATGGCGGAACATTTAATAAAATAATAATATTAATAAATGTCTTTTTTGTTTACAACTAATAAGGTTCAACAGTTAATGAACAGTATGGACAAAAAATATGAATTCGTTAAAAACAAAAGGCGAAGTTCAATTTTTATAACGATAAATCGTTATTAATTACTTAAGACAATTGCTTAAGACATTGAATTGCTTAAGACGAACACATATTCCTAGAAATATTCCTTCTTATCTGCCATATAGTAATTCCAACATCCCGATAAGGTATGTTAAGTTATTTTTGTTTATAAAAAATTGGAGTGTCACCAACCCTCACATTTTCCGGGAAACACATAACGTTTGGGCAGGAATATTGGGAAACCATATTTAGAACCTCTATTTATTGATCAAAACTCAACAGGGAAACTGTATTTGAATATGCTGGAAACTACTGTTGATCTTCTCATCACTGAAATCGTCGAAGAGAATGCTAATGAATTCGATATGGATATTGTCTTCCAACAAGATGAAGCACCACCACATCACTCCAGACAAGTAAGATACTATTTGGATACTACTTTTCCCGGTCGTTGGATTAGCCGTCGGAGTCCTACAGAATGGTCAGCCCGCTCGCCAGATTTGACATCTTTGGACTTTTTATGGGATATTTGAAACAAAAGGTGTACGAAACTAAACCTGTTCCAATGTTGGATATACGATTGAGAATAATAAATATTTGTAGAGATATCGACGTTATTGTTTTCGAAAATGTTCGGCATGAAGTATCGGATAGGCTGTTCATATGTCAAGAAGTTCAAAACAATCATTTCGAGCATCTTCTAAACTGACCTCAAGTTTATTACCACATATTATGTAGTTAAATGTCAATGTATTCAAGCAATTATTAAAAGTTTGCTGTTGTTTTTATATGTAAACGATTTGCCACAGTATCTAGACGATGTTCATATACAAATGTTTGCTGAGTAGAATAGAATAGAAGTTTATTCATCACTAAAGTTCACATGTACAACATGAAACTTATTGGACTAGTCACAAAGAGAGCTTCAAAGTAATTACAATTTACAAGATTATACATATACATTTTTGATAAGTAAAATATTAAAATATACAATGAACATCAACAATTTAAAAATTCTTTTGAAGAGAGTAGAACACCTTGTTTTTTAAAAATTCATTCAACCAACATTTTAGTTCATTCCTACTCATTAAACTTAACTCAGGATGAATAGCCATG
>WOGN01003227.1:0-15533 GCA_015342105.1 Leptinotarsa texana
ATGTTTCTCGAACATTATAATGCTTGCAGTCGGGTGCCCAATACTGTACCATTGTCTGTAAAAAAATATTTAATATCAATTATTATTGATTTCGTTGCACGATACATTCAAAATATAAACAAATTCAAATCAGAAAAGTTTAGATTTGAAATACTCTTGGTTTAGATCTATCATTAAGATATAATTTGAGGTTATCAAGAATGATTATCAATCAGTTATTTGAAATGGGTTCAGTTTAGTCAAAATTTGTACAAAATGATTGTGTACTCAATAATGATTATCAATCAGTTATTTGAAATGGGTTCAGTTTAGTCAAAATTTGTACAAAATGATTGTGTACCCTATATTACAGATTTATGCATACCTTAAAATGCTTATTTCTCTGAATTTCCTCTTAAAAAACACTAAAATCTCTATAGGACTAACAAACTCTGATGACAGAATGCTCTATTTAGAAATAGGACCATAACCTTCCCTAACATTTGAAACAGCACTCAAGAAAAATCAATGACAAACCTCGGAACGTGTTTCTGGCTATTGGCCTCATCAGCGCAGTGTAGCCAAGTGCAAAGATGAGCAACACTTGGTTGCCGATAATAGGAATACAGCTTAAGTCACAAGGATACAGGGAGTCAATAACAGGAGCCTGCTGCACTTTTGTGATTCTTGTTAGGAGACCTAGAATTCCTAGGATATCCTAACATTACCACGGAGGCCAATAGCCAGAAACACGTGTTCGCGGTTTGCCATCAATTTTTCATTTTATAGTCTATTTAGCCTAATAGTGCCCATATGGAAATATAAGACCCAAACATATTTCTATTTCCTTTTTGGTCAGTTTTGTCCAATTTGTTATTCGCGACTTTTCTTTTGTACTTTCTGAAAAAAAAAAATGCTATCAGGATAGTTTTCAGTTTCTAGAACTATCTAACCCATGTTAGGAATCACACGTTAAAAGGTGAAACCTCGTTAGTCCTTAGATCGCATGAGTTTCGACTTCTGAGGGTTGTCGTTCGTAGAGGGTGCGACAGTTGGTTAACGGAAAAACAGATTTCCATTTCCTAAAACCATAAGAAAATCTATTAAAAGAGAAAAATTTAAATAAATTGATGGATGTAGCCGTTACTACGTGGTTGGGGACCATGAAGAAAAGATAAATGAACATTTTCTATGTTTTTACCACTTTTATTTGTAACTAACGTTACTGCAGTAACGTAACTTTTCAAAATTATAATTTTCTACTGCGTCTCCATATGACTGCATTTGCAGGAGCTTGAGCAATATTTCTTTTGGGTCGAGGTGTTTGAATTATTATAGTTGTTACTAGTATCGCAAGATCTAAATTATCACCCACAAGAAACTCTTTTCAAGTTTCTTCCGTAGTGCCTTGTTCATTTTATTTTTTGTCTTTGAATTATTGAAGTTGTTACTAGTGTTACAAGATCTAAATTATTAGACACAAGAAACTCTTCTGAAGTTTCTTCCGTGGTGCCTTGTTCATTTAATTTTTTTCTCAGTGTTGTATTAGTAATAGGTTACTTGAAATTGTATATTATGAATAAAATAAATTTCATTATTAATATTATCCAAAATACCAGGAGTATCATCGTATTGAGGAATCTAATTCTGGGTCATCTATGTCACTAGAACTACCAGGCTCAGCATCTGTTTCCTCAAAGTCTGGCGATCATCTATATCTTCCGATTAAAGCAAATACGTTTCACATATAGTAAGGGAGTATACTTGAAGACTGGCTGTAAATATAACTATCTAAAAGAACGATTCAGCCAGTCTGAACTCACCTACACTGTAGGTTAATAGACTGACACCTATCAGAAAACAACTACTCCCCTAGCTAATAACACGAAGGGCGTTGGATTATATCCGACAGGTGTCACTGCAGGATTCTTCGCAGAAGCAATTCCTGCATATGCTCTTGGCGATACAGCTGCTGGAATTGTTTTCCATATATTGAGACAGGGCACACTTGCAGACCGGTTTCAGGTTATATGGCCTGTCTTCAGTGCAAGGTAGTGTCCCTCATCAAAGTGAAGTCGATGATTTCCCATAATTAAAAATCGAATTAGTTTCAGAGTATCATTCCTCGAACTAGACTGAAGTGAATGATAAAACAACATATTTGTCAACACCCCATCTGCCTCTAACTAACCGCATACCCCAATCGCCAGAAAAGTAGTCGTTTTCTGATAGATGTCGGTCCATTAACCTACATTGTAGGTGAGTTGAGACTGGCCCGAATGAACGTATTCAAAAACACTTCATTGTCGGATTTTCACTAAACCATTTCACAAAAAACACGTTTCGGGCATGTCTTCACACGAGAGTAAAGACACACCCGAAGAAGCCATTGTATGGCGAAACACGTGTTTCGCTTTTGTAAAACGGTTTAGTGAGAATCTCACAATAAAGTGTTTTTTGAATAGGTTAGTTATGGATTATCAAGTATCGGCCAATTTCATCATATGGCCAGAACAAATTGTACGAATTGAAGGGGTCATATTTTTAGGAGTGATTAATTTTTGGGAAAGAATGTTTTTGGCTTTTTACTACTCCATCTTGATACAAAAAATGGATGAGGGAATCTTCCAAAGAAAGGAAGGAAGTAATCAATTTGAAAATAAGTAACTCCAAGCATGGATGTGTAGATCATGCAAAGAAGTAACTTTCAGACACAAACAAGTATTATCCTGATACTTGTTACCCTAAAGTAGACTATCTGAAGTAATGATCGGAAAGTACGATTATTCCATTTCAATGAAACTAAACAAATCCCAAACTATTCGTTCTAGAAATTAAATTCAGATATATTAATTGTAGGAAATTTTATTCTCTACAAAATGGGTAATGTAAAACTATTTCGTAACTGGAATGTACCAAAAGAAGATATGATTGAAAGTCTGTAGTTGAACAAACATATAGACAACGTACCAGAAATTTAGAACTACATTATGGTTACTGTGGTCTGAATCATCAAATACAGGACCATCGGAAGATAGATAGAACGTTCAGAATAATAATGAAAAGTCATGTAATAATAATAAAATGAAAACTACTTTCGTGTTGACCCTCCTCTCATCGATTATCCTTCAAAATTGATATTCCGTTTGATTTTTCTATAGTCGTTAATGAATGATAACTAAATCTATAAACTAAAATGGCTATATTTCAAACAATAGATCAATGATTTTGAATTATAATAATGCTTCATGAAAATAATAACATTCTCATAAAATAAAAACGATTCCAATCCAACTCCAAACTTACAAACTCGTCCTGCTAAGCAAACAAATCTGTGGGGCCAGCGCGCCAAACCTTACCAGGTGCTTCTGCGCATTAATTTTTTGTGCAATTAGCATGAAGCGTTGCGATTTAGCGTTGTGTATTAGCGTTGCATTTCAAAGTGTTGCCAAGCGGTATCCAAAATGAAAGAGAAAAAATATATTAAAACAAACGAAAATCAACTGAACCTGTGTTTTCAACAAATCAATTATTAGGTGGTATTGGAGTCATAGAACCGGAAAAATCTGAAAAATTATGAACTGATAAGAAAAAATGAAAGAAAAACCTGAAGTGTGTCTGAATGAGTTTATTTTTCATCACATTGTGTTATTTTGGACCCAAGTTGTACATGTTTTAGCAATATTGTTATGTGTCTAATATATGTATGCCGTAGTTCACAAAACACGTAAAAACTAATTAATTCAACTACACCACCCAACTATTGAAGTGGATATTATCATGTACAGATTTTGGGACCATATTTCTAATTTTTTTTGAGAGAGTACTGACAATAACATAACATGCAAAAAGTATTGCCACTAAATAGTATTATGAATGCGACTGTTCACAAACTATTTTATACGTCAATTTTACAACCATCCAGCTCAATTGTTGTGGAGTGTATTTCATTTCAATCGTGTAATGTACTGATACTGGAATTGTGAACAGGTATCGAATCACAAAATGTACCAATAAGATCAATAAATATTCAGAAATACAAGTCATATACTCAAATAATGTATCTCGATTATAGTATTCGTTTGAAAATGTCCTTGAATACAAATAAATGTATTATATTCGTTTGAAAATGTCCTAGGATAAAACTACAGTAATGTTAGTTATAAATAAAGTGGTATGAAACATAGGAAATTTCAACCCTCACTTTTAATTGGTTTGATTTTGTTATTAAGATTTTGTTCATCTCGTTCAATTTTGAGAAGAAGACCAAGCGATTGGCTTGAAAATATTCTGTTTACTCACAGTTTCTACTGTATAGAGAAGAGGGCCAGAAACATGTTTTGTTATGTTAACACTAAAAATAATTTCAAAATCCTCTTTATTGGACGAAGTGTAAATTATGTGAACGTGAATTGACGTAGTTCATTCGAGTATTCTGAAATGATAGTTCAATTGTAATCTAACATCAGTTACAATGTTGAAAAACTGCAAGTATATCTCTAATGCTACTTGTCCGTGTAATATTTCCATTCCCCTCCAATTATGAGGATTGTTATATTAGATAGCACTAAGGGAAACAGAAAAGCTAGTTGGATTATTTATGGATATAGTTATCAATGTGTTATCCTCACTGCGCACAGATGATTCTTCGTAATGTAACGAATTTTAAACCGCCCCTTACTAGCCGAATCATGTTACAAACACATGCCATCACCGCGAAAGAATGCACTCGGCAACCGCTGTCTAGTCAAGTACCAAACCGACTACAGATTTTATAAAGAATCGTTACATTATATAAGCCCGGCCTACTGACCCAAGAGGGCAGTTCAGAAAGTAAATCGAGCGGCTAAACAAGACATTCAAATAGTGGAAATGAATTAAGCGTTACTTGCTAGGTGTTGAATATAAATTAATTTGTGATTAGTGAAATATTGTTGGAAATAAATTTGTTTAAAACAGTTCATTCTCTAATAGCGAATCTGCCTTTAGGCTGCTGAGGCTCACGCCCCTAGAAGTTACAGCAGTCAATAGTTGCAGGGAATAGAAATCTAGTTTTGTTCACAAATTTCATCAGGCTTGGCAGGGAAATCCTACCAAAACTGGTGTTATCGTCAACAGCGGCAGTGGAACTGACCTGATTTCTGATTTTATGGCTCTATATCTGGCTATACTAAAAGGTTACATACAACTCCAGGTGTCTAACACCGATACCATCAACGTCAGGCAGTAGCCTATTGGATTTACTAGTTTGACAGCCCTCACACTCTCATGGGCCAAGCCATATAACAGTTCCTATTCTGCCAACCACAATCTACAAAGTATCAAACAATGACCGCTGGACAGCAACATGTGATTCAAAGAAAAAAATTAGTTGTTGATTTCCGTAATGCAGTGAAAAAACGAATCACTTAGTTTAACATGCGAATTCTAAACGGGTTGGACGATACGTAGTGAAAATTGTTCGTCAGGCCATCGGACTTGTACCACCGTTTAACACTGAATGATTTTAATGAACCACTCACAATTAGCAACCGGTTACCGTCCCTCCAATATATATTAACAAGAGAAAATTGCTGTTGATTTCCGTAAAGCAGTGAAAAAACGAATCACTTAGTTTAACATGCGAATTCTAAACTGGTTGGACGATACGTAGTGAAAATTGTTCATCAGGCCATCGGACTTGAACCACCATTTAACACTGAATGATTTTAATGAGCCACTCACAATTAGCAACAGGTTACCGTCCCTCCAATATATATTAACAAGAGAAAATTGAAAAATCTACAAAATATGCGCTATCAAGAAAATTTTATATTTCTCTTATTGGTTCGAAAAACCTTTTCAACAATATTTAATATGATACCTTGCCAGCCCCTCCTTGCCTGAAGTCTCCGAAGAGGCATGGTTCTGACAGAACGCTATCTTGTGGACATCTTATATGAAAACTAAAATATTTCAGACTACTTTATACTTTTCAACTCATACCTTTTTTTAAACGTTCCATAAGAGGAACTGGAAAACATTAGAAAGTACAAAGAAAACTTAGTTAAAACTAGAGCCAAAAACAAATATCAGATAGCGCTGTTTCGATCTGCCAAGGTCTCCTCAGTGCATTGCTGAAGCCTGAGTAAGGGCTATTGTGACAGCGGTCAATGTCGAAGTTTGACCTTGTTAATATTTGATATTCGTGAATCAATCACTAGGAAAGTTTAATAAATTGAAGAGGTGTCGAATATTTTTGAAACTATGTAAGACAAGTAACATAAAGAGGCCGTGAAATGCATTTAGAATTTTACATCAAAATTAATATTCCATTCAAAACAACGAAGTTCTCACCCACTTCTGGTACAACATGAAGTATCCGGACTTAAAAATCATTTCAGCTGAATTATGGTCATACTGCCTATAACTTTGATAATTTTTTAGGTCATAATTTTTATATTATCACGGAAACAGTTCCCAGATAGTTACCCTGCATGAAATGTTCAATATCAAAAACAAAAAATAAAAAAAATTACCGTAAATTGAAATTAATACCTCATACTGAAACACCCGTTAAGTTTTATTTCATTTGGTATTCATTCTACACTTAAAAAATGTGTGATATTTTCAAGGACATATCTGGATTATTGAATTAAATTTAAATTTTTCGTTCAAATTCAGAATTTCGACAAGAATTTCTTGTAATAATTTAAATTTTCGTATATCAAGGTATACTCGTACCTCGCATGCAATTACATCCTACTTGATACACTTCGTGATTCAATAATTTACTTTCTCATTTTCTCTCACACTAAAATCGGCCGTTACAAGACACTAAATTATTTTTCGTGAACTACGTATACAGTAACACCATTATAGCTGAATGCGGATAAACTTACTAAGCAACTTAAATCAATACATTCGAGATGCATAATAATTCATAATCAAGACAATCATGCAGTGATCTATAAAAACGACAGTGATTCTAAAGAGTCTACTGAATCCCAACTTTGCAATCCTATGTATCTAACACCTGCATGACTACCTCGAGATTCATGAGAATATCCGTATACATCGTGGTGTGCTGAAAAAAATGTTAGTATGTTAGTTTAGTGAATACTTTTTGATTGTTCGAAATTTTTTCCAAAATTCAAATACTTCGTTTTATTCTGAAAGTTACAAACATTGTCGTGTCGTCTCAATGGAGAAGGGGATTTTGAAATATTGATCCTGTTTAGGAAACAATGTATCAGTATACAAAACAGTATACAGTATAGAAAAACCACAACACGTGTTCATGGAAAAACATCCCCGAATAAAAACTATTAAACAGACCGTTTTTTTATCATGTGGTAACATTGGTAAATTCTAAACCGTAACGGATACGAAAACGATTAAATAGGAAAAAAGGTGCAATACAATAGTTGAAGAGAATTTGAGGGAACTCTCGCCCTTCTCGAGTTATACGGGGAAAACCAAACATTCTGTTTTTCGTTTTTCTCGAATGAAATTGTTATTTCGGTGAATATCAAAAAATGGATAATGAAAATGTTATTGTATTCGAAGTGTACTATGACGATGCTATAATAAATATTCGATAAAACGTTTCGTGTCAACATGGCCACCATCAACTTTTTTTTTACAGATATTGATAAAGCAATAAATTCACAATCCAAGGGTATATCACATTTGCTATTTTGATAGCGTCTCATTTGAAATAAGTACCATCATCAGTGACAACCATTTTAAATTACGGTCGTGTCGTTCGTTACTTCTTTTGTAAATTGTTTTGATTTCTTTAAAATATAATTCAGACAACCCAATAAATTCGATAGGTAGGTATCCTAACACAAAAAAAATCGGCTTTGCTTGGTTTCTACGGCAGGAGAAATAAATGCGTTGTTGATATCTGTTGAGAACTGTCAGACGTTTAAAAACATATCAAAGATGTATTCAAATGATGAAAGGACTGATGTGCTATTTAGTTATGCAAAATCAAATACAAATCCTCTTTTGGCAAGGAACATGTATGTTGAGCTATACCAGAATCGTCGTATTCCGAACATCCAAATGTATAGAAGATTATAAAGAAATTTGAGAGACTAAGGTGCATTTGATAAAAAGAAAATGTGTGGTTACTGGAAGTGTGAGGAATCAAATATATGCTATGGGTGAGTAAATATTACCACATAAAAATTTACATAGTGAAAACATCTTTTTTTATTCAGGATTTGCCATTTACAAAAATTATGCTAATCAAGATTGATATTTGCGAGAAATTGCCCTCGAAATAGGGATTCCTGTAAAATCCACAAGAACTATTTTGAAAAAGAACAAGAACAAATATAGATGCTGGAGAATACGCAAAGTTCATCACCTCAATGAAAGGGATTACGGAAAGAGAGTACGATTTGCGAAGTGGTTGAGACGTAAAAATAGGACAGTTGGAAATATTTTTAAAAAAATTATATAGACGGACGAATCAAAATTCACCAATAATGGTTGGTCTAACAGAAATATACAAATGGAATAATACAAATGACCATTCAGATAGGGAAACCAATTTCCAAAAAAGGTTCGGAATAAATGTTTGGTTGGGAATTGTGGGAACAAACCTCCTTGGCCATTTTTTTTACGATGATAATTTGAATAGTGAAATGTATTTTCATTTTCTATTCAATGAATTTATTGGCTACTTAGATGAACTGTCACTGAATATGCGACATGAAATACACTTTTTTCGACAGGACAGCGCTCCTTCCCATAATGCAGCAATAGTAAGGGAACATTTAGATGCAGTATTTTCAAGAAAATGGATTGGAAACAATGGACTAATTAACTGGCCAGCTCGATACCCACATGTTAGTCCTTTAGATATTTTTATCTGGGGATACTCAAAGGATAAAGTTTTTTCAACATCAAGTACAGATATCGACCATGTCAAATAAAAAATAAGACATACGTGTATTACACCTATTATGCTGTAAAATTGCCACAGAAATTGTCTGAACAGACAACTTATGTGCATTCACATTGAGAAAAAATCACAAACCTCTCAATATAAGGGGAACTTGAAGTCTGGCCTATGGAATCTAGTTATAAGGACGGACCTAGACAAGGAACTCTAGCATACATGCAAAGGTCGCAGTGTAGTGGCTGTTCAGCACAGAAGCCCAATATTATTCTGATCTAATCTATGTGCATTCAACAAAGAGGTCTTCAATTCGAGTATTTAATGTAGATTGCCATGTAGCTTTGATTTTCCGTATTGGTTTTGATTTTCCTTATTGGATTAACTGAGCTCCCATATGTGAGCGACAAAAGAAATTTGGACCGATACTCAAAACCCATGTCATTAAATGCATTATCAAACCGATTCGAACAAATTGTTGTCGATCTATCATCTTGTCGTATACTGTTTTGTAGTGATCTTTTTCTCTTTCTTTTTTCTTTTCCTTTACTCAAGAAATATCCCAAGAAAGGCAGCCCAAAAATCAACAAGGTAAGAAGCGGAAATTCGGTCGGATTCGATCTGCCCAGCATTAATGAGAAGCAAATACTCCAAAACACAACTCCTGTTTGAGTTCAGCAAATTTCTGCTGCTATCGCTTATAATTCAATATCTTTTGCATTTCCAGCAAGGACAGAAATTGATTTTGGACACGTGTCAACCAATCCTAATGCATTTAAAAAAATAATACTTCGAATTATATTCACCAAAATAATAAATCACCTAAAATATGTGAGGTAGGTACATCGGCCTTTTGAAATTTCTTCATGGGTACATCAAGCGAATCAGCATAAAATATATCTATAGGATTTTTTGAAAATTTCCAACAAAAATTCATTCTCAACTCCTATCAAGTGGAATCTTTAACTATAATTCATTATAGAGTCTTTTTTTGACAATGAATCTGTTATATGGGAGATTTCACTACAAATAAAATATTGAATTTTTGTTTGTTGTTATCAACTTATGATGCACTGTTTGGAACCTTTGGTGTAGTAATGAATATTACTGGTGTTTTTTCCAACACCAAATCGTTATTTTTAACACCTCGATACGTGTTTCGATCACCAAGTGGTCATCTTCAAGACCAAGATCACTTGGTGATCGAAACACGTGTCGAGGTGTTGGACATAACGATTTGGTGTTGGGAAAAAAGTAATATTTATTTGTTGTTATCAAATCTTATGAAATTAGGAAGCCGATATCGATGAGTAATAAAATCACCATAATGCACCTTCTATTAGTTTAATGCCGTCTTTCCATCTATATATTTTCCAAAACTGAGCTTTTGAGATACCGATTCAAGCCTAATCCTGTCAGGTTTTTAACAAAGGAAATAAAAAGTAAGGAAAGGAAATAAAAAGTATTAATTCCATCTTGGACAGACCATATCAAAATGTAACGAAAAACCAGCCTGGAGCTCATGGGGTCTGATAAAAAGTTTTTGTTATTTTTCTTTATTGAACTGTAGGTATCCCGAAACTTCGCTGTATAAGTCAACTATGAATCGAAAACCGAAACCTCGAACAATCAATTTCAAAAGTAACTTTGTGTGAAATTCAGTTAAAAATGTTAAAGATGATTTAGTAACGATGGATTCATTACTAACCTGGCAATGTGGGTCGACCTTGGTCCCCACTTGGTGAAGCTTGAGGAGAAGTTCCTATTGGTCGGGGTACATTTGGAACACTTATTTCAGGATGTGTTGCTCTCCAATAAGCCTGAAAAATTATAGCAATGAATTTTTCATGTTTGCTTTTCAATCACATCGAATTTAAGATCATAAACACCAGCAATCCGTACAGAACTTATATAACAAAATTTTTTTCTGACAAGGTGTCACATCAGCTTGCCCATGAAAAAGATTCCCATTTTCAACCGCAAGGCGTACTTTCGAAGATATAAGAGATGAAAGTTTCATCCTCTAGAAAATTCAAGAACAGTTCAGTAGAAAGTATATTTAAGAGCATTCCACAATATTTCAGAAGATCCCGGAACATTATAGAATGTTCAGGAATACTCTTGAACATGTGACTGAATTACTTTGTATTCCGTTAAGTTATTGTATTGAACTGTTCACAGAAGAGTCCTTTCATGAGTATTGAGATTTAGTCAATAAACTGGCCCGTTCACATTCATTTTCATTTGACATTATGTCTCATTTGGAGTTGGATTTTTTTTAAATGAGTTTATGTTAAAACCTCGTGGTGGATCCTCAATACAATCAGATTGCCTGGTTTTAGGTAAGTTTTGATGTAGCGAAATTATATTAACCTAACTTGTAAATTTATTTTAGGTCAATTCAACTCAATAATTTCTACCTTTCATTTCACTGATCTTGTTTGCCTCAACCCAGATAATTGTGGAACGATGAAAGTTGTGGTATTCCTCTAACCCCATCCAAGAAATGTAATTTCCATTTTTACTTGAAGGGCGTTCTTTTGAAGATACAAGGGCCGGGAAGTTTCACCCTTCAGAAGTTTCCAGAACAATTCAAAACAACAATTGTGAGTATTCGAGAGCATTCAACAATATTCCACAATATACCTTAACATTCTGCAATGTTTTGGAATGTTCGAGAATAGTCAGAAACGTTCGACACCATCATGGAACATCCCATGTAATTATCAAATATTACAGAACAGTTTGGAATATTATGGAATATTGTAGATCACTCGAACCCTTTGAAACCTTTTTTATGGGTGGAGCTATTCATTGGCAGAGGTATACGAGTATGAAGCAAGATCCGCTGACCACTCATTATTTGAAGTTTATAGTTTTATTCCAACTAACACACATATCAACGCCTTGAGTAAAGCCTGGTATCTCAACTAATAACAATGGCCTCGCTAAAACCAAAGAGTGTTCATAAAACTCAATTCTGATTTTGAAGTAGATGTAGCCAATGTAGAGATTGTCAAATCTAGAAAGCAACTTGTAACATATCACCACCTGCGTACATAATAGGATAGAGAAGAATGAAATCTACCATGCGACTTGGTACGCCTATTTGGATTTTAGGGTGGCATGAAAGTACAATCCTTGCTGCAAGTAGCAATAAGGGTTGATGGTTTTTTAATTGATAGTCAATTATTAGTTCAGTATGATAATTTTACGTAATTGAATTTAAATGAGTTTGTTTTTCAGCAGTCTGTATTGCATTTAATATTGGGTGTATTAAGAAAGGCGGAAAGGCTTATACTGAAAATGTTATTTATTTGGGTTGAAGATTAAATTTCAAAATGCATTTCTTGGGAAACATTATATTTACTAAGATGAATGAATCCAAACAAAATTAAAGTTATGACCAAAAAATTACAAACGTTCATCTGAAGACAGAACGGAATCGCTTGTAGAGTTATCACTATACTCACTAATACTACACTATCACCTTGAACATTTATAGTAATTTTTTGCGGAATCGTCGGTTTGTCCATGAGCAATTTTCTATTTTTATTCGTTTACCTTCATCTCAATCACATTTCTTTCATCACTTTCCTCAGGGACTCATAAGATCCCTCGTAAACATTCTCTTCAACGAAATTTTTATCTATGGGTGGGATTTTTTTTCTCAGTCATGTGATAATTGATTATATATCGACGAAGAAGGTATTTGTCGAAATCATCAAAATCTGGTTTTGATCCTTTTCTGCCTTTTTTCATTAGACGTTGAAAAAGAGGATGACTCAACATTTTTCAATGATAAAAGTACGCAGGGTAACACCACTGTCTCGGTTCCTCTCGGATAATAATATCATATCTCAACCAATTCACTAAAATGTACTATAAATTATACACATAAACCTTTTTGGTGAAAACAGTATGAAAATTCGTTGGGTTATCTTTGAGTTTATCGCGTCGCAGACAGAAAGGGCGGGGAATTTTATATATAATATGTATTGATAACTTACCTCTAAATATTCAGCTATATGTTCGCAAGCATCTTCCAACTGATTTTCGTCCAATATAACATCAAACATCTCTGGAGGACATTGAGCTAATTTTTCCGAAGCGACCATTTGTACATTCAAATGCCTAGCTTGGCTCTTTCCTCTGGACTTGATGAGCCTTTGCAAAACCTGTGAAAATTTTCTTTGGATCATTTTTATCAGGAAACAAAGAAATGGCATCTCCTGTGGGGGATTAAAAAAACAGTATATTGGACAGCAATTCATTCTGGGGGGGCGATCAACAAAAATATTCTTATTAGTTTCAACAGACAGCTTACACATACAATAATATACTTAGTATCATTTTTGAGAAGAATATTATCTTTGTATATAGACTAACCTAGTAGGATAATGTACGGGTATTTACTATTTGACACAAAGTCAAATGCCATCTAGTCAAAAAACGGTATACCTATTGAATTTAATGACCGTAAAGATACCACCCCTAGGCACTACATTCAAAATTGCAAAGTTGAAACAGGGCTTGACTCCGATAATTAAATGAGAATTGTATTCAAGTAAAAATATGGAAATCCATACATCTATTGAATTATAAATTACTAAGTTTTCAACATATCGAGAGATTTATTGCTAGCAAATGTATGTCTATTATAAGGGCATAACTGCAAAATGGTAGTTATGAAACCTTGGATATCAAGAATAAAAATCTTTAGAGTATAGTTTGTTTATTTGTTTGTGGTAAAAACGCTATTCAATGATTGAAATGCCTGAATTGTCGAATCAATTTAATCCCAAACAGATATTTCATTTCGAAAACATTTTGAGGTAGTGTAATATCTTCATTTTCAAGTGTTGGAATACTACCATCATTTTTATAATATAACGAGCTTGGGAGGTGAAACTTAAAATACTAGTATGATAACCTCAGTGAATAAATCACACGACGGTATTTTCAATTTTCATGCAATGCAACTTTGGTGACATGCGAGAAATTTCTTGCAGAGTTAATTCTTTTCAAAATCTGGTAAACATTAAGAAGGTTAATGTTTTCACGTGGGTGTAAAACGCCCATTATATTCAATATTTATTCCACCACCTATGCTTTCCCTATTTCCCTAATAGTTCGAATAGAGCAGCCTTAGTAGTGTCGTTTTTTATTCGGGAAGCATAGGATGGATCACATACATACATATAAGTATGTTCTTATAGGACTACTATGCGGACGTTATTCTCTTAGGCGATTGTGGAAAAATATCAATTGCTCAATATTTTTTTTTTCAACACAGACAATACACAATATAATGTGCACCAAAAATATTCAGAAAATTAGTACAGTATGTGTAATAACTGATACCAATATTGAAACTGATATGAATCATTTCAAGTTTTCACATTAATTGGAAAAATTTCGAAGGATTACTCAACAAATTCAAAAGTTCCGAATGGAATAATAATAGATGAATACATGGTCATTAGTCTTGAAATTATTAAGTATACATGAATTCTGATGACCAAACAGTTTGATAGTTATTTGTGATTATTCAACAAAACTTTCTTATTAACATTTTTGTTTGTTGCTCATTCTCTGAATAGTTGACTAACTTGAGATAAAAAAGTTTTACAGAATTTTCAGGTTATTAAATATTCTCTATTGGGTGATGGAAGTATGTCGTAATAATAATTTCACATTTTTCAAACCAAGACAAGTTCTTATTAATTGGAAATATTTTTACAAAATGTATTTGTGTATCAATAACAATTTCAATATATAGCGCTGGTCATTTATCTCGCCATTATGCAATTCATGATCTAATTAAAAGGGCTTTATCTTCAACAAAAAATCCTGCGACTTTAGAACCCATAGGCACACGTCGAGACGACGGAAAACGGCCGGATGGTATGAAACTTGCTCCATGGAAAAATTGTAAATCTGTTATTTGGGACTTTACTTGTGTAGATACATTAGCAACTTGCCATCTTCCTGCTACTTCTGCGAAAGCCGGTGCTGCCTCTTTAGGTAAAAATTCCAAAATACAGAAATATGAGAATTTGGGAAATGATTTTATCTTTCACCCAATAGCTGTTGAAACTTTTGGTGTTTTTGGCTCTGAAGCCTTATCTTTCATTAATGAACCCACGAATCAAGAGACACGGCTTTTCCCAATCAAAAAATTTGTATAGTCATCCAAAGAGAAAATGCAGCTTCGTTTTTTGTTACTCTTTCTGATTGTAAAAAACTTTATAAAAAAAGAGAGGTAATAAGAAATCAACGAATTGTCCAGTAATAAATTCTTCAGTCAAAACCTTTGTCCTAAATGTGTTGAAAAATATTGGTAACACCTGTTTCATATACATGGTAATCCAATGTTTACCAAATACGAGATGGTTATTGGAATATTTGAAAAAGGAAGAACTCATGTAAGATATCAATATTAGTATTTCTAATATGGAGGGTGCTTTAATGAAAGCCTTTGCCGAAGTTATCAAGGAGTTGTGGTCGTAAGATTCACTTGATAGAGGAGTAAATACATTTTCCTTAACAAATCAGATTCAAAGTTTTTGCTCCTTGATTCACGGGTAATGCCCATCAAGATGCCCAGGAGTTCCTTTGTTATCTTTCAGAAGATTTACATGTAGACGTTATAATATAT
>WOGN01003228.1:0-15533 GCA_015342105.1 Leptinotarsa texana
TCTTCAGGATAAGCAAATTGATACTGAATCTAAAGCCAAGGGTTAGCTCTTTATATACCTAAAGTTTTTTGGTCCGATGTGGACTTTATTTGTTTAATGATGATTATCTCAATTGATTTTCCGGTAATCAACTAGTGGAACTACTACCTGCAAATTAATTTATCAGCAATAGATTAAAAAGCGGACAAATTTATTTGCAGGTAGTGGTTTCAGTACGCCTGATATACAAAAATATGGCACAAAGCGCCCACGCTTTTTTCACAATAATACTAGTATTTTTTTATCTATCGAGTGAAGTGTTATCAAAACTGATTCGCCTTTATGTAGGAGAGTAATCGAAAATGACAAACGTTCTGTTGCAAATACTGTTTCATTCAAATATAGAACTTATCTTATTTGAGAGCTGTGATAATATCGATATTGAAAGTTTTCTCCGAAACAAAAATAACTATTTCACAAAACATGAGTATTTTGTTTACTCACACAATTCTCAATAATATCGATTACAAAAATGAGAGATAATGATATAGGTTACACTTGAGAATTCAATGTCATTGTTTGCATGAATTTCAATTATTTCAATTTTGTTCTACATCAACTGAATAGTCAGTCCATTGAATATAGTTTTAAATAACATTCACTTCAGTGATTTGAACCGAAAATTAAAATTTCCATTTTTCTGTTGCCCCTCGTTTTGAAACTCGATTCGCTAGCAGTATTCATCAATTGATAGACATATACTTTATTGTCCAAGAAAATACAACCTTATTGACAAAGCTTGTTAAAAAATCATTTTCATTCTTCGAAGAATAAGAAAAAAAGAAACAATTCAAACACACAAATACACAGAAACACAATTTGTATCAGTATAAAATATTGTTTAAAACGATATGATCCTATCTGAATGAGGTTGCTACTTTTAGCGTCTGAAATCTTACGGAATTTTTCTTTTTAGTTTTTTGAAATTTGATATTTTTTTTGGTTTTAATAAATTATTTTCTTCTTTGATTAGTGATAGGTATTGTTCAATTTTTATTGATATATGTATTTCATTTATATAAATAAATTATTACATGTACAAAAAAAGTTTAGAGTTAGTTGTCAATATAAACAACAAAAAAGGACACCTATATTAAATCATAGCAAAGTTCCATTGTGATATTCATCAAGATTGTAGTGCGCTTCAGTTGCAATGGCATCTTTAACAAGATTTCTGAACTTTTTATAGCTTTTTTCCTTCACAATTTCGTAAGGTATGTGATAAAGCTTTTTACTTCCGTAAATCAAAGAATATTTTGTCTGGCTTGTTTTTGGAACAGAATGATATATTTTATTTTCAGTTACTTGTCGGGTATGTAATTTGTATGTTCCGGATTTCCAACCATATTATGTTTTTTCTAAATCAGGCAAACAGTTTCAAGTATGAAAATACAAGTAACAGAATTAAATTAATTAATTATAATCGTTCTGTAATTCAGTAGTTCTCATGAACAAGTTCGACGAAACCAAATGACTGGACTATTTTATCTGCAAATCTGTAAAAAAATTGTACTGCATATACAGGGCGTGAATTTCAAAACTTTCTACCATTAACATCTTTCTTCTAGTAAACAATATGTGGAATAGTAAAAATTGGTCAATTTTATTGTCGTCCATTTTGCTTCAAAGAGTGATATAGTCTGCTTTCGAACTCCCTTCTAACATTACGGAAAACTTTATCTAAGCAGTGACTGGCATGCTGATGTATTTCGAATGTTAAGTTATCCAATATAAGAAGATTGTGTTTCATAAACAACGGATTCAATATGCCCCGAAGAGAAGAACCTGAAGGTTTCAAATCCGGTGATCTCGGAGGCCATTCAACTACTCCCCTTCTGCCAATCCGTCTATCCGGAAATCTCTCGTTTAACCACTGTCTGACAGAAAGATAATAATGAGATAAAGCACCGTTCTGTTACAGAAGTAACAGATCTCCCTGTAGTTCGAGTCTCTTCGAAAATTTCAAAGTACAGATCGCCTGTCAAGTTTTCTTTCTGAAATAATGGCATTTCCAAGAATATCGGCTCGAACATTAACTTTTTGTGGGTGTTCTGTGTGTGGATTTTCATCAATTCAATAGCGACAATTTTGTTTATTCATATCTCCATTCAGA
Source organism: Leptinotarsa texana (assembly GCA_015342105.1). Classification (NCBI taxonomy): domain Eukaryota; kingdom Metazoa; phylum Arthropoda; class Insecta; order Coleoptera; family Chrysomelidae; genus Leptinotarsa; species Leptinotarsa texana. The sequence goes on from WOGN01003228.1 coordinate 2,153, forward strand.
AAGAAAGAAAGAAAGAAGATTAGGGATTATATTGACTCAATGGAATTGGACGTGGTGGTAGTGCGTCCGACTCACGATTGGAAGGTCGTGTTGTTCGATTCCTGCCTCGACCAGATATTTTTCTCGAGAGAATGTATCTGGTTGAAGCTGGAATGATTCTGCAACCGTGTTAGGAATCACACGTTAGAAGTTAAGACCTCATTAGTCCTTACCTCGCACAAGTTTCTCAATTTCTAAGGGTTGTCGTTCGTATGGGGGCGATAGCTGATTAACGGAAAAAAACATATTTTAAACAAAACAGATCCGATAAAGCTATTGGGCAAAGATGCCACTCTTACGTTGGACCAAGGCTTTTCAACACCGTGAGTTCAGAACTCAGACAATCTCCTTTCTTATATTCGAAAAAGTCTAAAGAAAGACATCACATACATGTGAATGACATTCACATAATAATAATAATAATAATAATACACGCCTTTTTGTTATTATAAGATAATAGTAGATAATTGGTTCATACATAGACTGTTGGCTAAGTCTAGCTCAAAGCTATTCCACTCAACCAACGTAGGGACCGAGTCCAAAAGGAAAAAATATTGAATATAAATATAATATAGGTACTAACAAAATTAAGGGTGCATACATAGCTAACAATAGAGATCATGATAAATTGAAATGAAATGAAGTATAGGCTAAAAATGAAGTAATTAATATGTCTAGTCACATAAATATGCTTACTGCTTACCTAGTAAAAGATGCTCCAATTTATATTTGAACTTATTTATATTTTACTAGTTCTATATTGTTGTATCGCTGCTGTTTCACAGAATCAGAATCAACGAACTTAGGCATGCGCAGCGTTAGAGAACAGTGCTTTCAAAAATTTGTTCTACATCGCCATCTAGTGGCGAGTTACAGAATAATTAGTAGCCTAAAAACCATCTCTATGAAAAATTACGTATACGTGTGAAGTTTCATCACGAGCGATTGAGCGATGTAGAAGTTTATCACTTACCAACCAACCAACCAACAAACATCCATTTTTATATAGTAGATAATCTGAATTCATGAATATACATTTGGATGGCATTGAAGACAAAACACCTTTGAAAACATGCAGTTTTGTGTTGAGGCATGGTCAGGGTACATTTATTTTTGATATTTTGCGAATGTATTTTGAATCGAGGAATGAATTTATTGTTCAATGTTGGAGCGTTAGGATCATTTAAAAGATTGTGAGTGACGGTACCCATGTGGAGCTGTCTTTAAAAAAAAATCTGGTTTAAACATTTTAAAATCTGTTTTTCCGTTAATCAGCTGTCGCTCCCATACGAACGACAACTCTCAGAAGTTGAGAAACTTGTGTGAGCTAAGGACTAACGACGTCTTACCTTTTAACGTGTGATTCCTAAGAATATTGTACATGTAGAGCCAGTTGCATTCAACAATTTCATGTGAAATAGGTTCATATTTTGTGATACCATAAATCAGTCTTGCGCAACTATTTTGCACATTTTGTATTCTATCCTTATTGACTTTTGTTAGGCATGGTCCATAAACGAAATCACCATAGTTAAATTGACTCAGGACAAGTGATTCTCAAACCGTTCTTATCTTTTGTACCACGTGTAAACATTTTTTACACAAAATTTGATTCAAATTTTTACATTATTTTTTTTCGGTGGCAGAAACTTGCTGAACACGCAAAACCTGTCTAACTTTTATGCCTCTCACCAATAATAAACATGACCACTTATTCATTGAAAAAGACTTTATATTCTTTATCTATTGGCTGCTTTGCGAGCTGCTCGCTGTTGAATATCTGTTCATTCGTTTAAAAGATTTATATCTTTGAAATTCCAACAGCACGTTTCTTACGAAGTGTAAATATTAAAGCAAAACTAATGGTTGTTCCTTTCAGATTTCAAATCTGTTACCACTTTTTGGACAATGGAAATCAAAACCTCTAACATTTACAAAGACATATTGTCAACAAATCATACAAGTACGTCTATAAGTATATTAACCTTTAATATGTTTTTGCAAAGAGATCTTTCTCAGGGAGTTATATTTTGCTGTATAGACATTCTATGTCTCTCATTTTTTTCCCAATTATAACGTCCACGTATACGAGGTTGTAGGCAGACGCTTTGAGATAAATACTCAACGTTTTCGGCATCAGGTTCGGAATTCGTAAACAACCAAAACTATATATCAATTTTCTCACAAATTTTTTACACTTTTTACAGATGAAGTCAAATTGAAGTTATATCAGTTGTTGATTGATATTTGTGAAATTCGATGTACATGAAGTTTTCTAATATTTAACACAGAAACAAGTTATGAATCACCTCTATATGACATTGACATTTTGGTGAACTCATTGAAAGTGTCGCTCGTTTCAACTACAAAAACTTGAACGTAGCTAAGAGAATTAATACCAGTTTTAACAAAATATATTAAACGAATTGAAGGCAAAACTTCATTGTTGGATAGATCAGTAGTACCTATATGAGTTGATTTGTAGTTTCTGTTACAACCTTTATATGATCAATTATAGAGAACTTTCTCCAGAAGAAAACTTGTCATAATGAATCTGGCAACAAAAGGCTAATGCTTAGACTTACGGTGATACTTTGCAATATTCTTTATTCGGATTTGTTGATATCGAAAAACCTCTTCCCTGTTTTACAAATATTTCAGTGGACGTGAAGGAATAGCCACGATATTATTGAGGACTGAATCGAATTTAATATACTCATACATTAGTATTAGCTTCAATTTGAACTTTCCAAAACATCTTGTCTTTCACTTTTTCTATTTTCTTTGCAACCACCCCGTATAATGCGTGACGATAACTCATCATCAACAAGTCACCCTATCCATTACATGAGTAATTCAAATTATGTTCAAGAAAGTAATCTTTTCATCTCGAGCAGTTTACGATAATTATCTTTGCGATAAGTTACCATTATGTGTTCGAGTAAGAATTCCTTCTTCTGCTGAAAGAAGTAAAAAGTATGATGAGTTTGTGTAAATGATGATCTGGTAAACGATTAACCTTTTACGGATTTAACGTTCTGCTTTTAACTCAAATCGTAAAAATACCGATTAGCTGCATTGTTAATTAATTAGTAATACGGCGTTACAGGAAGATGTTTCTTTTCATTGTTGTTCATGATTTCAAATAACTTTTCGAAGGATTAAAATGGGAAACGAAAAATGAAAAAAATTCTGGTGTATACAGCATATACGTTTTACAGATTCCATAATGAAATTGTTTTTAATTTCTTTTTTCACTTTCAATCACCATGTTACATCGTACAGTATGAGACACATTTTTTCCCATCGGCTGTCGAACCAAATGGAATATTTAAAAACCCTTTCTTATTGCTCATCTCCATTATAAAACGAACCTACATACAAAATTTCAGCCTCCGAAAATATAGCGGTACGTGATGTAAACGCGCTTCTTTTACCGCCATACGAGGGGCGCCCCAGCTGGAATATTCGAAAATCCGTTCTTAGCTTCCTAGGACTTACTAGCGATGAATGAGTGTTTTTTTTTCAAGGACAAAATACAAGCACTACAGATAAACCCTTAGAGCGCTCTAAGAGCGGGCCTGTGTGGAAGTAGTGATTATTCACATTTAATTTGAAACGCTGGGGATTAAATCCATTTGGAAAAATGGCAGTGCAGTGCTCCAAATGAAAAAGTTCGAGGTGTCCTGAAATGAACCTCAAAACGATGAACATGTTGCGTATTTCTGATACGATACGACGCTCTGATAGCGACGCTTGTTCTCATCCCCAAAGTGGCGGTATTTCCTAACGACCAATTTGCTTGCTGGACGTCATAACCAAACTTTTTGAGGGGCTAATCAAAAAGAGATTGGAAGACTGTCTGGAAGACTATATGAGCCTGAGAGACAGGCAGTTTGGTTTCAGAAAAGGCCGATCGATATTACAAGCCTTCGAGGGGGTGGAGGAGAGCAGAAAACTACCAGGAAAATGGCGTCTCATGCTAACTCTGGACGTTAGAAACTCGTTCATCAGCAGATACTTCGATGGAAGGAAAATCCTACTTGGTCCAACACTCTGGAATATACTCTACGGTGGAGTACTCAGGATGAGGCTTCCAGACGACTTTGAACAAATAGGTTTCACGGACGACTTGGCCGTACTGGCAGGAGCTGACTTAATAGAGCAGCTGACAGACAGAGCAAATAGTTCCCTCCGCAGGGTTAGCAGGTGGATGGTACAGCAAGATCTAACTCTTTCCCAAAGAAAACCGAATCTGTAGTGTTGAAGGATCCCAGGAAAAGGTACGGGTTAAGATTTTCAGTCGGTAGTATAAGCGTTATACCGAGAAGGAGTTTCCGGTATCTAGGAATATCGATCTACCAATAGGGTACCTTCGAGGACCACGTGAGGGCTGTGGTGGAAAAGGCAGAGGCCAGGGGATCCATGTTAATGAGACTGCTTCCGAATCTAGGAGGCCCCCGTAGCCGAAAAAGGGAGGTACTTGCTAGCGCCGTACAATCAATCATCCTGTATGGAGCTCCCTTATGGCACAATGTGTACCACTCTTGGTGGAACTCGGAACAGTTCCCGTGAAAATATCTATATAAAAGAGACACATTTTCAACTTTTTTTCGATGTTCCAGACTATCAAGGTTGCAAGTGATGTTCGAGTCTCCAGTCAGGCGAATGGCTCTTTTCTTGATGGAATCCAGAAGCTTCAGGGTATGCTTAGGGGCGGAGCTCTATACATGAGGGCAATACTCTAAAGAGGGTCTGATTTGAGCTTCATAGAGCAACAAAAGTTGCCGAGGTGTGAACAGTTTTCTGGTTTGGAACAGTGGTCTAATCTTTTGAGAAGCGGCTTTTGCAATTTCAGCGACATGATTGTGCCAAGACATATTGATGTCCATTTTAACCCCCAATAAACTTATCGAAGCAGAAAGCGGAATTGTCTATCCGGACATTATTACATCCGGTTCGTAGACATTTATCTTCTTGGAGAAAACCGATGCCTGGGTTTTTGTGCCATTAAATTGAACCTGCTGCCGGTGAAGATGTGCCCCCGTAGTCGATGTCCTGGAATTCATATTAGATTCTTGGTTTTTTTCCAATAAGTCGTTGATATACAATAAAAAGAGGATTGGAGATAATATGGATCCGTGGGAAACACCAGCGTTGATGGTGAAAGTATTCGAGAGATGTCCGTCGACGGCCACTTGCAGGGAACGTTCTTTCAGGAAGCTGAAGAGTCGCAGACAAAAATGATCCGACAAATCATAGCTTCGAAGTTTGGCAAGTATACCCCTTATGCCACACATGGTCAGATGTCTTAGAAATATCAAGCGCAACAGCTCTTGATTCTCCATATTTCTCGAATGCGTTATTTCAAATATGAATGACATACGATAGAAGGTCGCCTGTGTTGATTTTTGTTTCCAGAAGCCATATTGATTATCGCTCAAGATGTTCCAAATATTTGAAGATATGGTGGTTTACGACTTTCTCCATGATTTTTGATATAACTGATAGCAAAGCGACTGGTCTATAGTTTGCCCTATTTTGGAATAGGCTGAACGCAAGCAATCTTTTAACAATAAGGAAAAACCCCTTTCTTGTAAGACAGGCTATGAAGCTTGCAAAATACTGGTGCCAGTTCATTTGCTCACTTTTTAAGAACGATGACTGGCACTTCATCAGAACAAGACGCCTTGCTGATATTGAGTTGTTTCAGAATTTGCCTGACTAGACGTTGCCGAAAATTAATTTCCGGCATTGTGGATTCTAGTGTGGGAATAGTGGGTGAGTTGTTCAGCTAAAAGATTTGCTTTTTCTATGGCTGTTGTTGCAATTGAACCTTCAGATTGTGTTAGCGGTGGAATTGTGGATTTTGTAAAGTTTCGATTAACAGCATTAGCTACCGACCAGTAGGATCTAGACCCGTTGGGAACTTAGTCAACCAAGTAGGCAGATCCAGTAAATTACTATGAACTGATCAATTCTAAGAAATGAATACAAAGTATAACTCCAGTTTCTTTTATATCTGCGCTTTCAAAGCAAAAAAAAACATTAAACACCAACTTCGTATTCAACAAGTGGATGTCGCTACTCTCACAATAATTCAAAGCTCATATGAAATTTCTGATAGAAGTTGCGAATTCCAGGAATCTTTAATAAAAGTTCCGGCTATTACTGGTACCTTTCTCGACCTGCCATAGATCTCATCAGTGATACTGGGCATAACCACGATTTCATAGTTGGACTTAGTTATCCTTAAATGACAAACTTCAGTACGAGTAGCATGAGGTCAACAGAAAACTTTTTGTTGAAGATGAACAGTAGGTACTCCTCCAGAAAATCTAGCATCGAAAAAATTGAGAGATGCACCAAACCTGACGACACGCAGTATCAAAGGTTTATGATCATATTCTGAGAGACGATGGAAGTTTCAATGGCAGAGACTTATTACATTTTTAATAACTAGGCAGATGAAATAGATACAGTAAAAAATAGTGGATTTTTTGTTATCATGCAATAGCAGTAGGACAATGGGACGTATGCCAAATTTAACTGACTATCCCTTAGGCGCGGTGCACACAGAAGAAACTTATTTCATGAAACTGGTTCAGTAAAATATAAAACTGAAGTTGCTTTCAATAGATGGATAACATTAACACTGATTAGTGCACACAGCGTTTGATAAAATTTCAGTTTCATTAATTTCGGGAAACCGTCAAATGGTGGGGGCTGAGGTGGCGGTAAATTCCAACTCCCACCTATCCAACCACCTACTTTCAACCGCTATCAGCACATGCTACAAGTTGAAGAGAGTTATATCCTCTGAAATTATCTTCCAAAATTGTAGTAAGTCGAGCCAGAGTTTTTTCATTACCTTATTCCAACATGCTTTCCATTCATAGAACCAATGCAGTTGAGCACACTACAAAGTTGCTGATAGCGATGTGGGGTGTACTTTCTCATATTCTTATCAGGAACTGGCATTTACAGTGGTTGCAAACACTTCCAAATTGCACTAGTTGTTTCGGCTACAACTTATTATTATTAAATGAAAAATTGAGAATTCTGTCAATAAAGTAAAATGGAATCCATTTAGTAGTTGATAATTATTCAAGTTGTGACAGATTTTCAATTAACTCAATTTCTGTTTCCTTGATCTACCTGGGAACCTTTTATCTCCACCTTCTCAATCATCAACAACTGTTCGCATTCACTAATCAGTTTCTGAAGACTTCAATATTCCCAAGTGGACAACTCTTTACTGAACTGGAAGCCTTTCTTTCAATAAAACACTTCCTCTTTTTATATTGATTTTCCATCACTTTAAATGACCATAGCACCTACATGACATGAAACTATTCTCACTCACCTCAATGTAATCGTTAGTTTTTCTTCAGCACTCAAAGTTAACCTTCAGTAAGTGTTTTTCCTTGTTATTAGTGGATTCACTTGTTCTAACAAGCGATCGAAAAGTGGCTTTGACATCTGAAAAAATCCTTAAATTCATCAAGATATCTGCTTAGTTCGCGAACTACAGCAAAACAGGTGTGCTGAGCCCAGTACTTGCGTTTTATTCTTAATTCTTAGCCACCACCGTAATACAAACACATCGTCGCGTTAGAATCCATCACGAAACTAAGACGGTTTTTTTGAAACACATTACATGAAACTAGTTTCATCAAACACATTTTGCAGTGTGTACCACCCCTTACAGAATTCATGTTAATATTTAGATGCTCTGAAATTCTAACGGATATATTACTCAGAACTGGTAAGTATTTCATTAAATAATTATTTGATTCAAGATATCCAATAATGAAACTGCTGATCCCTGGATAAACAGCCCGTGGGTCCCGAAGTGTTTGAGGTTTTTTCATTCGTAAAACAATCTATTTTCTCGGGGTTTCCGAGCATTGCGTCAGGCTCTGGCCGAAGGAGGAAATAAGAATTGTCCAAGGGCATCCTAAACGGATTTGGTCAGTGAGCGTTAAGGGCCAGCAATCGGGATAATAGGCTGAACACTTTTCTCCGAATGTGGTCAAAGGGGGATGGATGCTATTTGCTTTAGCCAATCGCTTCCGAACACTTTCTCTGATATTCCTCATGAAATTGTTACAAAAAACTATATATCTGACATTATCAAAGTTAACTCTTACTTTCCTAATAGATTATTTCGATCTATCAAATGTTGCTTATATATTAAATATTTATGTTTTATTCATGTTTGGATTTTTATTGATTTGTGACATTTTGAGAAAAGACCTTTTCTATATGAATCTTCCTGAACGTAAAACATATGTTCAAATTTAATGTTGTGTCCTGTTTTAAGAAAATGTCATCGATGCCTTCGAATTTTAAGTCAATCCTATTTCACTTTTTTGGGAAGTTATTCTACTGGATAATTTTTCAGAGCGAGTACTTGATAAATCACAATTATTATATGATATATTATAAACATTTGATTCTTTAAATTGGGTGTGGGATTTTTCAATTGCGTTTTCAAATTACCATTCATTTGGTATTTTTGTATCTTATCTCTCATGAAAAAATTTGATAATTGGAAGGAATTAATTAATATTCAATACTTTTACGTATTTGATTACTATCAATATTTTTTGTATAGTTACTCATAATATAGAAAATTATCATTCAATACACAAAATGAGTACTCAGGAAAACCCAAGAAAAGAAGAGTTTTCTATCAATACTTCAATGAATTATTAATAAAACAGATTATTTTTGTTATTTTAAAATAATAGTATTATTAATTTCTAATCCTACAATGAATTATAATGTTTACTTTTTCATTAAGAAGAAACAAAATGAATTGATGGATGTAGGAGGTTGTAACTGTTCACTTTTTCTAATAGTTCTTATCAGGGCCGTAGCGAAAAAAAAACAGGGGGGGAGGGAATCCAAATTTTCCTAACTCCACTAGAAAAATTTACCAACTTTCGAAGAAATGAAAGCCGAGGATTTAGTTACTACTATAATATATTAATTTTCTTACTTAGCTATCCAAAGATTGAGTGAATGCTTATGCCTGTTAGGGTATGCACAAACAAAAATAAATTTTGGTGATTATAAATATAATAATGGAAATTATTCTACTTTGGACCAAGGTCCTTGGTCTTCCACCATGTATAGGAATAATCAATACAAATGAAAGGAAGCAATGCTTAAATAATAGTGTGCTTATTATTTTCTACTATTATTGTTTCTATCTTCATGGCCGGAAATTTACCAACTTTTCAAAGTCGAAAGAACAGCGAAAAGTTGGGAATTTTGTGAAATTGTCACTTAAAAATTTGTGGACTGATCAGGACTGTTTTCTTACTTGGGAGAAATTAAACTTTTTAGAAGACTTCAACCAACTCAGAATTCTCCTCAAGTTATGCATGTTGGGAAATCCCAACCTTCTCCTGGTTCTTTTCTTTTTTTTTATTACCTCTCCTTTTCTTTTCCCTCTTTTTTTTAAGTTTTTATTAATTTTTTTATTATTATTTTTTTCTATCTTCATGGCCCTAAATTTCCCAACTTTTTCCTAAGTCGAAAAAGCAGGGGGGAGGCGCTCCCCCATTCCTTCTCATGGCGACGGCCCTGGTTCTTATGATTTGTCTTTGAAAAGAAACGAAATGAATTGATGGATGTAGCTGATACTACGTAGTAAGAGATCATAATGAAAAATGAGAAATATATTTCTCTATGTTTTTTACCACTTTCATTCGTAACTAATGTTTCGTCCTGTAAGACTTCAGTAACAACGATAGTGGTAGAAAGACAAGTTTTATTTCTCATTTTTCAATTAGAGAAAACAAAAAAAACATTTGAAAATTGGTCATTTGAGTGGGTCTATTCGACCCTCAAAAGCAACCCGCAAGAGTTTATTGTGGATCACACCTATTCACACTCAATCAAATAAGCCCAGGTTCCCAAAGAAGTCGATTAGTTTATATATTGAGTGGTCTTTCAGGTCAGATGGTAAAGGAACGGCTCTGCCCAACTCTAAAAACCTGATTCAATCCCCAGCGGGGTAGGCACAAAGAATGTGCTCTGCTGTTTCATCATTTTTCAAAGACAAGCAACACACACTGTCTTCCGACAGCCCGAGTCTCTGCATATGATGATTCAAATGACAGTGACCTGTAAGAAGGCCTGTTAGACATCTTAATTCATCCCTACTGTTGTCCAATAACTGTTTGGTATCAAACTTCGAAGGGTTAATGAACGCCTTGGAGTGAGCCAATCTTGAAAGATTTTGACAGAAGTCCATGAATCTTCTTACCATCCAGGTGTTCAATCTTTGTTTGGCAAAGCCTGAAGCGATGGCACAGGTGATGGTCCCTTCTTTGCAAGGGGCTCAGCAGTCTCATTGCCTTCCAGGTCAATATGGCAGGGAATCCAGACCAGAGACAATATGTTGAGTCTCCCTATCGAGGAGAGTCGTTTTTGGCAATTTGCTGACCAATTTAGACGTGGCTCAGTAGGAGCCAAGACCTTTCAACACCGCTTGACTGTTCAAGAATGTTTTAATGGCTTGTGTATGAAGTTGGATTCTTTCAATCTCTCCGCACACAATTCAGTAGGGTAATCTTCTGCTTTAAATAGAGTCGCATAGGTTCCTAGGCAGGTTGATATCTCTATCCTGGGTCTGTGACTGAAAACACTTGCACCGGAATCGGAAGGTATTTTTAATCCATCTGTAAACCAACAACTATCTGCTCTCAATATTTCCTTCTCCCGGAGGATCCAGTCCTTTCTCATTCAGCTTACTTCTTAGTTGAATCAATGTTTAAACAAATAACTCTCTGTGTCTATACAATAATAAATATGTGGGTGGTGGTCATACTGGAGCTGTAACCATTTCTCCGTTGTTCCAAATACCATTTTAATGAACTTTCAAATTTTTTTCTCATAGCGCAATACTTTCTGCAAAAATGATAAGAGGGATTCAGTATATTTTGTAAAAGATTTCACATTTAGATTCAGGATCCCTTACTTTTTCTCAAAGAACGAAACAAGCATTACAGGAAAATCCTAAGTTTTGAATCGCTGGAGATTAAATGCAGCTGGAAAAATGTTGTCAGAAAGTTTATTCCACAAAAACGAAGTTCTCCAAATTAAAGAGTTCTTAAACAGTTAAGTTCGAAGTGTACTGAGTTGAACCTAAAAACGCAGACACATTATTTATTTATTTATTTATTTATTTATTTCATACACTATTCTACAGGATGAACCCAATTACAGAATAGAACCCCTTCACACAGTAAAATCTTCAAACAAAACATTTTCATAAAAACGCATTATGAGAAGAAGTGTTGAAAACCATCATAGCTTCTAAACTAAACTTTTTTTCAAACACGTTTATATTTTATTTTTGTTTTTATTGCCTCGTTCGCCTGATGGTGGAGAAAAAGTTCATTTTGTATTCTTGGCCCACGTGCTACTTCTACTGAATATATTGTTTAAAAATATCGAAATCGGATTTTTGTTTATATATAAAAATAGAAATATCATATACCGACAGAACCAAATTTCGATATTACCAGACAATTAAAAGGAAGTATCACTTGTTCCCATTTTTTTACATATTGGACAAAACACTAGTTTGAAAACAAAATCAAAGAATGTGTTCCTTAATATTCAATTTAGGGGTTATGAGAATTTTTATGTATAAGTAATACGAATTCTTTCTACTAATTTTTTAGACGTTGAATCAGAATACGAAATATATTTTGATTCATATTGCCCCAAAATTTTTTTTTGCAGAAAATGTTCTTTAATGCCACCCATGAAATAGAGTTTTGGTAAGTCTAACAACTTTCCATAGTAATATATATTTTCACAAACACTTGAATTATCTACTGTATTAGCGAAATAAAAATGAAAATGTTTTAGAAAATTGTGTAATTATTATTGCAAAGTTGGTTGGTCAAAATAGTATTTTCAGCAACAGAAACATGGAGGTGGCTCTAATAAATATCAGCCAAGTTATCAATAGTTATTCAAATTCGTAATGAAAATGATTGCAAATCTATTTCGTGAATTCATTCTACAACTACTGATTTGAGCGGTATTATAATAATTGAGTTTAACGTGAAGTTAGTAAATTAGATAGACGAAGCGGCCTACAGCTCTCATGTAGTCCTGGAGCGTATACGAAAACTGTCAGTTGCAGTTTCCTTTGATGTATGTGTACTCCAGGCGTCGCAAGCGTTCGTTCTCTTTTCACACCTTTTCTTTGTTCAACAACTTCGGCTTCTCTGTTGAAATAGGCTGTTTTGGATAGTGGGCTACCCATTCAATTGTAAAACTAACTTAGGCCAAGTTGTAGATGGCACTACTCTCTATCTATCTAAATCTGGTTCAAAAACTGTCAGTGTGCAAATCTGATATCAATTTTCATTTCGATGACAATAATTTCAGTTTCGAAACATAAATATTCAATACATTTCTTTCATTGAAGATAAAAAATGGATTCATAAGAAACTAAAAAATTCATCTGAGAATAGTTGAACAATAAAAACAATGGTTTACATTCCTATATCTCATATCTTCTCATTTCTACCTAATTTCCAGTGGTAACTTTTCCAGAATTCCACTAGGAATTGCTTCGGGATGATCCGAGTACACCTAGTATCCTGGCTGGAGGAAACGGAAATTTTTTTTCGGGATTCTTCCAATGGTTGATAATGGCTTCCAAGGAGTGGTCATCCTCTCTAGCTGTGGTGTTGTTGCCATCAATGGTCACGTGTGCGTTTTTAATCTGTGATCTCAGATGGGTAGCGGCATGGTAAAGGTTTTGGATATAAGAAGGAGTGTTCTCTCGCTCGTTAAATGTTATGCGTGTTTGTTTCGGATGTATAGTACTGTAGATCATTGATTCATAGTCCAATAAAGGTCTTAAGTACATCTGTCCAGCGGTTTCCGAGTTTGTCCTTCAACGCTTTTGGGAGATTTGCAACAAGTTTTGTGACAGAAGGTTGTCTTCTAGAATACCGATGTTCTGGTTGTTTGTTGTATGAGGCGGGTTATGGTATTAGGTTGTCGGAATAGGATGGTTTGGATTCGCTGCTTGCTACACTAATAGGCTAAGTGGTTTATCATGTTAATTTATTATGTCTATTAAATTTGTGTATATACTATATAACTAGGAATGCCTCTTCTATAACTTTAGTCAAATAACGTAGATAAAGGAATTGGTACTTGAAACATGAGCAATTTCTAAACGAATTATCTGAGTTGTCATGTGAATTAATTTAATTCCATTCCGATTTGGTAATTTGATGTTGTTAATCTAACATTAAGGATTTATACACACATCGGAAAAGTCTAGGGATATTTT
>WOGN01003229.1:2041-15532 GCA_015342105.1 Leptinotarsa texana
TCGATAACCGGTAACGCTAATTGCACACACACCGATTTTGGACGGCCGACTTTATACCGGTCGTCCAAATTCCAATAGTGAACTACATGTGGGAACGGGACCGGTGATCGTCGCCGGGAAAATACCGGTGAACAGCCGTCCACTGTCATTGTATCGCCGGCAGTACCGGGAAGTAGTGGCGTACGTGACTAAATACACTCTTGCATATTCACCGGTTTTTTACCGACCATTCCAGTCTCGACTGCTCGGTGAAATTGTAGTTACTACGTATCAACTTAGTTTTGGTAGGTCGTGCTGATTACGGTAACCGGTAAAAATCCGGCGAGTCTGCAAGCACCCACTACCGATAAAATATCGGCCGATTTTATACTGGCTGTCCAAAATCGGTGTGTGTGCAACTAGCGTAAGGTGAGATATTATCGCCTATACATATTCAGGCTTGTCCTTCAAGGTTTAGAAGTCTGGTTTCATCATGAGTCTAGTATTTTTCCAATTTGCATTAAATCAATTTGTGAAGTTTATCATTGACTCATGTCTAAAAATATTCTTTTGGAGTTTCTTTTCTATTGAGAATAGTATGGGAGGTCTGACGCCATTGAATTGCTATAAATAACTACAAGATCCTCATCCCTATGGGTCCATATCATGACAGTTTCATCGAAGTATCCCAACTAGACTCATACTTACACTGGTACAGATGACGATTCCATTGTTACTTCATATTCTTGACTAGGGCAAAAAAATACATGAAATGAAAGTATTGAAGACATTCTATTTACATTTACATTCTACTTATATTTGAAGATGTGGAAGTGGAATATTTTGACATTGTTTCGTATGAAGATGCAGAAGGAGAAAGCCAAACCATTTTTTTATTTGAAACATCCCAATAGAAAACGAGACAGGCATATTGAGTTAAGTTAGGTCCAAAGAGAGTGGGTCTTTTCGACCCTCCACCGCAACAAGCGAAGATTGATTGTGGCTCACAACTATTCACAGTCTACCAAATAAATCCAGCTTCTTAACGAAGCCTATTAGTTTGTATGGTGAGTAGTCTTTAAGGCTAAAAATCTGACTCTATCCCCAACGGGGCAGACACCAAGAATATGCTCTGCTGTTTCATCGATAATGAGGTAGTCGGATAGTCAAGGTGCAAGATTCCCACTTTGATATCCGCGACAACCTACCCATTTTAGGGTTTTTGCACGTCAGCCACATCTGATGCCTTAGGCTGCACCTATATTGGAACCGTATTTCTCCCGACCCGATGTCGGACGACCATCGGTCGACATCGAAAGATAAAAAAACACTTAAGTTTTAAAGGCTGCACCTATATTGAATCCGTATTTCTTCCGACCCGATGTCGATCATCGGATTCCGCGCGATCCGATGCAGTCCGTTGTAACTGTTTCGCTGGTCCCATAAGTGAGGCTCATCTTTCACAAGAATAAACGAAAACTCCTTATTCATTTTATCATTCATCATTATCACTCCGTCGGAATGAAAGATCGAACTAAAAACACACTTTTGATTTGACTACTCGTCGGTCAGTAATCGGTAGTGACCATTTATTGTCGCATCGGACTACCCTTTCTAATGAAGACACCTACTTTGGAACTAAAGTGTTTGTTCCTCTTCCGATATCGTCCGATGGTCGTCCGACATCAGGTCGAAAGAAATACGGATTCAATATAGGTACATCCTTCAAAACTCGAGTGTTTGTTTTTCTTCCGATGTCGTCCGAGGGTCGTCCGACATCGGATCGGGAGAAATACGGATTCAATATAGGTGCAGCCTTAGAATCAACCGTGCAGGGCTTTTTCGCCTCTGGTTTTGGTGAATCATCACTTGATCGTAAACGTTTGCTAATCTGCTTATAGGGGGTTTATTCCTCCACCTAAAACAGATAATGCGTACGCCGCTCAAGAATTTGGTGCAAGGCAGTTTTGTAAGGTACCTTGCTCTTGAGGAGACAATTCAGTCGTTTCCTGGCTGCACCACCAAACTTTTTTTTTGGTTTTGGTTCAGTTATTGGATCAGGAGTTGGAGAGTTGGGAAGCTCTCGCTCCTGTTTCTCAATTTACAGGGAAGTCAGTTGGAATCTCCTCTGTAGACTCAGCGTTAGGAAGAGTAGCTAGGGAAAGAAGGTCAATCATGGCCGAGCACCACATTACCGTGACAAGGCGATGCTACGACGAGAGGGCGCCCGGTATGTCGAAGGTGCCGTAGGAACCACTCGACACGGATACACATATCTCAGAATTAAGCCATCGTTGGGATGCCATTCAGTTAGGAAATAACCGAACCACATGTGATTCTGTCATTTCCGTATCCAGTGGGGCTACGTGGAAGTAGGCATCCGATGGCCGGTTTCCTCAACCCCCAAATCCCAAGCCAGTGCACTAGCTTAAAACAGCATGCATACTGGTTCAGACATACAGTCGAACATGTGATTTTTTGGCTTGAGGCAGAACATTGGATGTATCATAGTCCTAACTAGTGGTTCAGAAAAGTCTGAACCTCATCGGAAATCGGTTGATATTCATAAAAAAGATACGTTGAGAGTTTCAAATATTACCCAATTGAATCGAATATCGACGCCTCCGTATTCAAGGAAACTTATATTTGATGAATCACTAACATGACATGAGCTCTTCGACTATCGCGGCAGCAATTCTTAAAGTTTCACATCACTCAAATGAAAACATGTTAGGTCGGCTCTCACATATTCATGACCCAGTTCACCCCATTTCCCGCTCCAGATCTTTCCGTGGTGCAAAAAACCCACCACGCGTACACCGACTCAGTCGATAATATATGATAAAACAGCAAAAATCGTAATAATTTATTAGCATACGAGATTTCAAGTGCGGCGCAAACGACGCGACAAGCAGCAGGTAGTAGGCCGTGCAGCGACGGCGCGACGACTTGCGCCCTGACGCCGGCGTCGTTCGATAGCAGCATCGCGCGTTAGTGCCGCACAATCTTTCCCGGCGTCTGGTGCTCAACTCCTGGACAAAACAACACGCGAGCACAAACACACTTGAAAATTGAGCGCCCCAGTCGTTTATACGTGTCTTCCCGTCTGAGGAAGCTTGCGAGAAGACAACCGAAACGTCGTCGAGAGACTTTATGCGTCGCGTTGCTAACTTCGCGGACTGTTGTGTTTGAGAGTTCTACGTTGTGGATTGGTGATGTACTACAGAGTGTTGTTGTTGTAACCGACCACGTGTGAGTGGGGTGTTTCAGACTGCCTCACAGTGCGTGTGCCAGCGGGGCTTGTAACGAAAGCCGGACATGTGCCACCCAATGGGGAAGCCGCCTCCGAGGAAAAAGCCTCCATACCGGTGAGTGTGAGCTTTATCATCTCGCCACTTACTGTGAGAAGTGTTGTATGAGTACCGCATTATCAAATGGATAAATCTATAATTCAAACTCACACATCCCTCTAGTAGTTTAGCCATACTATATTTTTAATATTATGTCACAATTGGACACTTTCACCAACACTCACGCCAAAATCCCTCTTTTATAGGAGAAAAAGCCTCTATATTGGTGAGCAGGATGATAACGTACTTATCACTATTTGCTATGAATACTACCAGAGACAATATGTTTTTCTTTATTGAACGTTCATTTCGCACCGGGAGAGTTGATATCTACGTCAGTTTCAACCATTTCGGTTTCATGACATATCTGTGTAGAATTGATTTAGAAATTAGTTTATTTTGGAAATACATATATTTGCAAAAATGTGTAACATGTTCATTTCATTTACATTGATGATATTCCGATGATTTTATTGATTTTTCAGGAAATTATTTGCACAATCTAAGAATCCAAATAGAGTTGTTAGCAAGAACTCCATAAAAATGTATAGAGAATTTTGAGTATACTCCTATGAGTAAATATTTCAATATACGAGTACTGAAACAATATGTCATAACAGAAAAGTAATAGAAATATCACTTTGGTTGATATTTCTCACATATTCAGTATATTATTTGAGTGTTTCATAATATTAAAAGGAGTAAAGTAACAGTATCAAAATTTTATTTATGGAAATATTGAACCTAAGTCTCATATTGTTTCAGAGAAAATGATACGAGTCAGGTCGAAATTCAGAATTTGATTCCAGTACGGTTCTCAGAACTCGGTGATCTGATATCGACTCAGAGGAAACCGAAAAACAAAAGGAAACTCATAAAATGTTATAACTTTAATAATATCGTCAACAAAATGTTGACACAAAAATTATATAAAAATTACATAAAAATATATCCTTGCTGTTGAATATATTCAATTTGGTAAATGATAATGTTGAATGACGATTCCATTGAAAGTCATTTCAATTTGCTTCTTCACAGCGTTTCTTTTTGTCTTCCAGTTTTGAGTTATTCTTCTCTTACTGATGATAATGAAATATTAGGATAAGTTGATGATAAAATTGAACTTTATTGAACAATCAAATTGGTGAAACAATCCTATGACCCGTGAAGAATAAAACGAATACCTAATTTGTAGCGGAACAAATTGCTGACAGCTCAATTCAAATGACGAATGATGTGAACTTCAGAATACAAAACACTTGATGGAAAAGGTGAATTGTGACAGTGTTACCAACGATTCCAAATCGAGTTACACACGAGATCATTTCCAAAATATTTCTTGAAGTCATGCTTATTTTGAAGAAGGTTATTTTTGTTAGAAACTTATCTATTTTTTCTAAGTCTCCGGAAAACACTAGAGTCCTTTTGAACCATTGCGTTTCTGAACCACCTGTGTCATGATACTCATTTTAACAATTTCATTTCTGTAATAGTTATTGCAGGTTATGTTTTTTTCTGGATGGATTCCAGTAAGTTAAGAGTATGTTTGGGGGCAGAACTGATCTGAGCTTTATAAAGCATCAAAAGTGGTTGAGGTGTGTATAGTTTTCTGGTTCGGAATAGTGTTCTAAGCTTTTGAGAAGCATCCTTTGCAATTCTAGCGGCATTATCATGCAAAGACATATTGATGTCCATTTTAGCCCCTAACAATCTTATCGAAGCAGAAAGCGTAATTGTCTGACCTGACATTATTATATCCGGTTGGGAGACATTTATCTTCTTGGAGAAAACGGATGCCTGAGTTTTAGTAACATTGAATTGAACCTGGTTACTTTCACTCCAATTTGAAATCACTTCTAGGTCCTCATTAAGATATTCAACCTCCTTCTGCCGTTGAAGATGTGCCTCCATAGACGGTGTCCTGGAATCGAAATGAAATGACGAGACAAAAGTGCTGTCGTCAGCAAAGCAATATATTGTTTCATTTTCAGTAGGTCATCGATATACAACAAAAGAGGGTTGGAGACAATATGGATCCCTGGGGAACACCAGCGTTGATGGTGGAAGTGTTAGAGTGATTTTCATCGACGGCCACTTGCAGGGAACATTCTTCCAGGAAGTTTGGCCAGTATACCCTCATGTCACACACGGTCAAAGGCCTTAGAAATATCAAGCGCAACATCTCTTGTCTCTCCATGTTTCTCGTTTCCATTATTTCAAACATAGTGATATACATACTAGTGTCTCACATTCGCGTAAAATATAACGAGCTGTCACTGTCCATTTGTTACATTTTTTGTATCGAAGGTCACGGTTATACATCCCTATTTTGTTCAGGTTTCTCCTCTATGAACAGTGTCCAGTGAGTAGCCCTGTAGTTGTTCTGCGATACCTGAGTGTTCTTGAACCCAGTCCATCTATTCCTGTCCGCCAGTTTTTTCAGTTTTTCATAGCGCTCCCAAACTAATATCGATATCACTATTCGGTTTATCAGTATCTCAAGTGCAACATGGCTGTTTAGGCTGCAAATCAGCATTCAATGCGCATACACTTCAGCCTAGAAGATCAATGTGTACTGATCAAGTGGGTAACTGAAATGAATATTTCTACCCGCACAGTAAATTTCAACTTCCGTCTTCCGTTCATTATCAAGTTGTCGTGGATCGAGACTCCAATCGCGAACTTCGTATAGACCATGTATTTTGGTGTAATGTGTTCCAACTATATTTTTGATGTTCGTTCCTCCACATATTCCAAAATTTCCGTTCTGTCCGATCTCATGTAACTCGATGAGTTTTCCACTCTGAACAGGCCCACCCTTGCATTCCTCATTTTCATAAAATGTACAGAAGAAAGATTGAAGGGTTTATCCAATGTAGCTATAGTAGTGGTTTATAGTGCTCCCGTTGTTTTCAAACATACTAGTCTATGCACCCTGCTCAGTTTGTTAATAACGGTTGAAGAAAAGCGAAGCATCAGTGATAGCTTCGCTTCTCTTCAAGTCTTTCTGAATGTTGGTTCCAGGTTAGCCTGGGTTCTAGTTTTACTCCCAGGTACTTCAACTCTTCCTTCACCTTGAAGATGTAGAGGTATTGATCCTAACTTTTGTATCAAATTGATAACTTTGTTATGAACCTAGATATCGTCGTAAAGCAAACATTTGGGTAGAAATTGCAAATTACAATCCTTTTCGAAAGAAGCTGTTCTTGTTTCTTTTTCTTCATTTGATGTCTGGCGTTACTAAATAAAATCTTAATGGCCAATGACTATGGTTTTTCGCGCCTATTGAACGAGTGTTGCATTTCTGGTTCGAATATAATGGAATATGCCAAACTGTTCTCCGACTATTATACTACCAATGTTTATGTGCCGGGCATTTTCTTTTGTTAGTTTGTGTGATTTTCTCAATATATCAATTTTTTCTATCTCATAATTTTTTTCCACGAATTCTTTTGGTCAAATTCATCCATTCAATTGATTTTGTTGAGATGGATAATAGAGATAACAACACTAGAATTGGGTTTGTTTAGATTTCACGTCCACCACATTTCGAGAAGTTTACGAAATACTAAATGACATGATCTCACTCTAGTATCGTGAACGTTTCTGAAGAATATGAAGCCATGTTTATTCAGTTTAAAGCCATCATTTGAGGCGTAATGAGTTTTACTAAAGTTTTCTGATCTGCGAAATCAGATATACTATGCACGTTCTCTCCAACAAGTTTGAATAGCTTGTTTGGTTTGACCCATTTACAGGGTTTCGTAGTTTCTGTTTTTTTTTGTATGTCACTTATGTCACCTCTCGGATCATATTTCCATCTTCATATTTCTCTAACTCATGTTAAAGTTAGGTTTCGTGAAAATTCGATTCAGAAAATTAGTTTATTTTGATCCACATGGGATAAGGATACATTTCAATTCATTATTTTCTTTTAAGGATACTCATTGTTTTCCACCATGTTTCTGTTTACATCCATCTCATTTTTGTTCTTTTTCTTTGCTTAACTAATAAAATATAAGCCTAGGAAAAGGAAGGTGTAGTGTAATTCAATGTTTATATGGAAGATTCCCTCATATTTCCTTTTTGTATCAAGATGGATTAGTAGAAAGCCAAAAACTTTCTTTTCCGAAAAAGAAGGTGTAGCCTTGTTACTTTTTGCTGTTGGTAATAGTCGTAGTGGTAATACTCAGTAGTATATCTGATAGTACCAGTATTCCTTCAGCACGTCATGTTTGAAAACATAGAAAATAACATTTTTGCCCTGATTTATCAGGCTTATGAATCTTTGGTAGACTGAACGTCTTAAATACCTCAGGATCGAAAACCTAAATTGCCCTAAGTCGCTGTAATTGAGTTTTAACAGTAATTGGAAATGCTTTTCACTCAGATAATCAACATAGGAAATGGCCTATTAAATGATAAAAAATGAGCTCTCTCTCAACTAAATTCTCAATTATAACATAAGGTTCTATCTGATTTCACAATTTCATTCTTTATGCATGCATTTTTTCTCCTGCATGTTTTAATTACACTGTTTAACGAGTTAACTTCCACTTTTTTGATAATTTCTGAAGAAACCTTTCCTCAAATCTTCAGGTAGGTATATTCTGGATTGCATTCATAACACTGGTCCTAACATCTCCCAAGACTCCATTCGTAGAACTCAAATTATTACCAGACCTTTGTTCAGGAATCAATCTCTATCCATCAGATCTGTAATCACTACTTGAAAGTCATTCTTTCTGAAAGCTTCAAAAGCTAACTAATCAACTGAATATGAAAACATATTTATCAGTGTTATGATTATACCGAAAATCAGATTGAATTCAATACAATTATTCTATTTTGATGTTGAAGTGAAATAGAGCTCAAATTATGATTTGAATAAATCATCAGTATATTTCCATAACCCAGAACTTTGACGAAGTGTTAATATTATAACAAACCGTAAATTTTCATCTATTGAAATATTGCCTATGGTGCTCAAAACCATTGGAGGAGTTTGTTCGATAATATCTATACCGTTTGAATTGAAAGGGTTACATTTTTAGGAGTGATTATTTTTGGGAAAGAAAAGATGTGGAAATCTTCCAAAGAAAAGGAAGGATTACTTCCTTCCATGTTTTCGACGAAATGTAAATTATGTTCTCAAATACGTTACAATAAGGATATAAGGACTCATATAATAATCTTCAGCGATGAAGGAACACAAGAATCAGAATTCTAGAGATGATTTATTCCCAGCAAAATTCATGAAACAATTCACAGAAGAACGAACAATTTTCAATTAAAATAAAGAACTATCTAGCGAACTATTATATCATTTACCTAACATATATTTAGAAAACGTTATATCTATGGGTCTCAATTTTCTAGATTATAGAAATGCTGGTAGACTCATGGATTATTTCCACACATCTGTCACTGTGAGTAGTTTATGACCCATTCAGAATCACAAATTACTTTTCGAATGCATACATTAATGCATAGTAGTAGCAGTGGATTGGCGCAATCACTACATAGTGGAAGATGTAGTTTTGTGCAATAATAAATGTTGAAGCAACACACATTTTGACTAAAATTGAAACATGCCAAATCGAAATCACCGCCATATGTATTGTTGATAAGATTAAATTTTCATCCATTTACCTATTCCTTCGGAAGCACCAGGATAATGGAGATTCCGAAAAGAAACACATATTTAAAAAATCATAGAGACTTCTTCACATATGATTTTTTTTTCAGAAAATTATTTTCCTTACCTTATTTTCTGAATAAAAATATATTTATACGTCTTTCTCAATCAACACAGTGTTCAGCAAATGTAAAGGATATTAGCCTAACACTCTTGATCTTGACCTACACTAACAGCTCAGTAGCAAATGGAATGATTCTTCTCGTAACCGAAAATACATTCCATCCTGCACTATCAGTGGAAGTTTTTCTTCATAATGGTTCATCAATGATCATTTGGGAATGCTGTTGATTGCGCTAATGAATGGAAAGAGAACGATTTACATCATATTTTCACCGACTCCAAGGAGAAGACAGTTATAAATTCTAAACGTTTGCATGCCATATCATTGAAATTGCAGAACTTTTTCAGATGATAAGTTATTAAGGATACCAACAAATATACAGATATTCAATAGGTAGGTTCATTATATATCCGTCCATGAAATTCCCGTTTCATGACTTGCATTCACTTCGCCTCTGAAAACAATTGAAGTTCCATCAAAATTGGTAAGATACTTTTCGAGATGAATATTACTGAAGACGAAACTGGTGTTGAGATAAAACTTCAGTTACATCCATTACTACATCAAAGGTTCCAAACTGTGCACCACAAGTACTTTTCAAGATAGTAGCTGATATATATTAGAGTGACGGCCAGACTTATCATCAATACAAGCCACGAATGCAGGTTCAAAGGAAAAACCTTGGTCGATAATAGATAATCAACTGTTCGAACTATCAATTGTAGAAACTATCGATTACACATTTACTTCTACTGAATGCAAGCTTGTGTATTAGGTGGGCTGAAAAGTTCGTAGACTAACACACACACACAGATAGTGTTATTAGTAATGATTTGAAATGATTTTTGTTCAACCCTAATTCTCAAGCGACGCGCGTAAAATTCCACAGTTCTCAAATTATCAGTTTGTGGAATAGAACATTTTGGGTGTAGCAACTTCTGCTAGTTTAAAGATAATAAATGAAAAGGAATTTCGTATGTTAATGAAAGCATTGCTTTTTAGCGGAAAAAACACTGTTTTGATCGAAACTTGGATTGATAAACAAATAATTTTTAATGACCCCAAAGTGAGGTGGATCGAAATTGCTGGAGCCCTAAACATATCAAAGTAACATGTTGGACATATCGTGCATGACTATTTGAGTATGCGAAAGCTCTGTTCAAAGTGGGTGTCACATTAGCTCACAATCGACCGAAAACATCAACGAATTGATGATTCTAGCAGTGTTGGGAGATATTTTACCATGAAACACTCAAATTCATGCGTCTATATATGGAAATAGATACTATGTGGCTCCATTATTTCACAACGGAATAAAAACCATCGTAATCTGAATAGAATGCACATGGTGAACCAACTTCAAAGCGTACAAAGACACAACAGTGATCCGGAATGTCTATAGTATCAGTATTTTGGGATGTGCATGGTGTTAATATTCGTCAAATATCTTGAGAACCATGAAAAAACCATCAATAGCGACTATTATATAGTGTTATTAGAGCGTTAGAAGAAATAAATCGCGGAAAAACGGCCCCATTCTAAGAGAGAGAAAGTGCTGTTTTACCAAGACAATGCATCGTGTCAATTGAATGAAAAGTGCTTTGATTTTTTTGCATCTACCGTATTCTCCAGAGGTTATCGTCCAAACTGAAGCCTATTTTGAGGTTCAAATCGAATCTAACTATAAAAATAATATCAAAAAATTGTATGATCGCTATAATTATTGTATTGCCTCGAAGGCATCTGTATTAAATAATTAAATGGCATTTCATCAAAAAATAGTTTTTCTATGTTAGTTTACGAACTTTTCAGTTCAACTGTTATGGTTCATAAATTTTTCCCGTGTTAGGAATTACATGTTAAAAGGTAAAACTTTGTTATTCCTCAGCTTGCATGAGTTTAGACTTTTGAGAGGTGTCGTTCGTAAGGGAAGTGACAGCTGGTTAACCAAAAAATAGATTTTAGACAGATTTTTTGCAAAAGAACGTAGACCTTATATTATTGCTACAAAGAGTGAAATTCAGTGTACCTTTATATCTTTACGAAAAACTGGAAAACATGTTTCAATTATGTTTGCAGACTCCGAGAACTGAGTTGAATCATAGATAATTTCCATTTTTACTCCTCAAATTCATCTAACGTGTCACTGACTCCTCTATGTCAAGTACATATATATTTGTGATTAAATTGGTAATATTTAATGATAATCCATAGCGATTTCAAGTATCATAGACATAGAATCTTTCAGAATATATTAGATTTTCTTTTTACTTTTCCATATATCTTCCCTGAAAATTCGATTCATTTGTTTCTACATGAACAAATTCAAGTATTTCAAAAAGATTTTTGACATAGCACAGCTACGAATATTATATTTTAGTTTAGTACAGTCCAATATCAACTATGGAATAATTATGTGGGGAGGTATTACTGATAATCATCTCAGGGTTATCAACGTCACTCAAAAATTTCTTATTGAAATTATTTTCGATAGAGATTATACCCATTCGTCTGAAACACTTTTCACAGAATCTGAATTTCTTACATGTAGACATCCATACTTTTTAAGTTTTGCAATGTATCATAGAAGATATGGAACAAAATTATTGGATCATTTGCACAATACCAGATTCAAGCAAAAAACCTTAAAGATTCCCCAAGTAAGCACATGTCGGAGTCAAAGATTTCTCACATACTTGTGCCCTATTGCCTATGCAGAAAATCCATTTGAAATAAAGTATATTACAAGTGATAATATATTTTAAAAAGAACTGGAATACTGCATAACTAATATAACAATAGGTAAGATAAATGAAACATTGGAAAGAAAAAAATTAAGTGTGGTACAGAAAGAAATAGCACATGTTCTCACAGAAAATAAAGTAAATATCCACAAGTATAGATGGAAATAATTTCACAATTGATAATCTACACCAGAATTATATGTATATTTAAACTTTTATTCATATGTTTTAATTCAGTACTGTCATTACTGTTCTCCATATTCTGTACTGTTGCAATCTTTATGAACAAGGACTCACCTTATAGAATAGACAGCAACTCAATAAAAGTGCAGTCATCAAGGACCATATGAAAAGAAATGAAAATTTCTATATTTTTTACCACTCCTATTTGAAACTAACGTTACTGCGGTTTCGTCCTGTATGGACGTTTTCAAACTTCAAACAATTGTTTAAATGTCCATATAGGACGAAACTGCAGTAACGTTAGTTACAAATAAAAGTGGTAAAAAAGAAATTTTCATTTCTCTTTTCATTTATATGTATATGTATTCAATCTTATGGAATAAGCAGTATTATTATTATTCAGGCCTACACATGAAATAATATTCTTTACCTTTTTCATGGCATGGAAATTTTATGAAGTCCACCCGGTGTAGAGATCTAGAGCGGCATGTCATGCCGTTTTATTATTGTGTGTGGCGCAAGCGATACACATCATGAACATTCGCGTCTAATTATAAACCTAGAATCTCGCAACGTCGACGTATTCGGGCAAGTGCTTTGAACAAGTCAGAAATCCTGAAATGCTACAGATAAAACCGTAAACGAACTGAAATAGGAATACCAATTAGGTCGCGTTGCCGTGGATCTGTCTTCTGATGCGGAGATTTTCTTATTCACAGATTCATTGAAAGCTTCTATGAAGTTTTTTGCATAATTCTCTAATGTTTTTCTCTTTGAGGATGTAACAGATCTAATATTTCAACGAGGATGAGAGTTTTTTTCTTGTTGGGAACCGAAAAGTTATCTGGTTGGCATTTGATGACATCAAATTAGATTTCTGACGATATGAAAGTATGCTTAGGAATATATATTTTAGTTCATTTCTTGAAAAACATACATATAATTGTTAAATAATACGAACAGAAAAATGGTTATTGAATTTGTCAACATACACTTATGACTATTGAACATTGAAACGGCATTGAAAGGCCACATATCGAAAATAATATTGTCTGATGATTTCAACTTGTCCGCACAACAAATCGGTAGAAACCGAACTTCAATGATAATAATGATCATAGCGTTTATTTTTCATCAGTTTTCTATTTATGAAGTATTTTCAACAATTCAGTTGTACGAAAAATAGCATTATAAATACAAAAATGAATGGATGCGAATGAAAATAATTACACTAGCCAACAATTAAGAAAAAAAATTGCGGCTAATACAGTGTCACCGATAAAGTCCGCATCAAATGGGAAACATTTTTATTTATCGTTTTATGTGGAATTTGATTTTGGCAGTAGATTCTGCTCAAGAAATGATGTCAAATGGTGTCTACAAAATAGGTCACGTGATTTCCTTAACCTGTCAAAATTGACATTTAAAAAAAGAAACATCGAAAAATGACATTATTCTTCAAAATATCCAAAA
>WOGN01003230.1:0-15531 GCA_015342105.1 Leptinotarsa texana
TAGCAATGGTCTTGGTGTTTTCGAAGCTTATTGTGTGGCCTGTTTCCTGGTGGTGTTTGAAGAGAGATGATGCTGGATCTGATTTGCGAACCGCTAGTTCATGTTCATAGGCTCTGTTGGAAATGGAAATGGCCTGTTTCCTATACTTTTGTATAGGTTGTATTAGGTTGCTCTTCAAATACTTCTGAAAATTTACTTTTGATGTCAGTAACTAACTCATAGAATTTTTTACTCACTCGACTGACACTGACCTGACTAATTTGTTTTTCAACTTTTATTGACTCATTTTTATTTTGGATTATTACTTCATCACTCTCAATTTTTATTTGACGTGTGAATGGTGGACAAAACCTAGGTAAGAAAATGTGTTGCTTGTTATATAAAACCTTGACAACAAATTCACCTGCGATATTTACATTTCGGACAGTTACAACCTTCAGTTTATATTTAACAGGACATAATGCATAAGAACTGAATAACTTTTTATATGTAGATACATGTATGACTGTTTTACACACACCTAAGTAAATTTCAAAATTCAGTAGCTGGCCTTCGACATTCATGATTACCTTCAAACTGTTTTACTGCTCCTTTGTCAATTTTTGCAATAAATCCCAGTTCTAAGGAGTTTTCTTCATTTTGAGATTCATTTAATGATTTAACAACTGTACTGAGACAAACCCTACATGTGTGACCTTTTTTGTGGCATTTGAAGCACTCCCATACTTTCGCTGGACAATTATCAGGGTCATGTTTCCTCCCACATCTAAAGCAAGGTTATACTTCTTTGTACGACTGACCAGGTATAGCTTGTGACTGTGATTTCTTTTCAAATTTAACAGGACCTTTGCTTTGTAGCTTTCTGTAACTCATTTTATTGATGTATACTGTTTCACTGCCCATAGCTTTCATTTGTCCTTCAGCTAGCTCTATAGCTACTGCTGTTTAAAAGCATTTGCCTAGGTTAATCCATCTTTTGACAACAATTTACTTTTTTATGGCCTCTGAACGCAAACCACATACAAATTTATCTCATTTAAAAAAGTGTTACACTCACAATATTGTGATAAATTCTTCAATTTTGTGGCATAAGACATGATATCTTCGTCTTGCTCCTTCTGGGCACTATGAAATTTATATCTTTCTGCAATGACTAACCTCCTTGGATCGAAATGTTATTTTCAATTCATTGAAGGATTTAGAACTGAGTAAATCTGGGGACAATAGATATTTTTAAAGTATGGTATGCTTTCCCACCAATTAAGGTTATGAACATTGCTCCATCCTTTCCATATACGATGAAATATCTGACTCACTAGTGTTGAAAGGATCAATACTCACAATAAAAGACATCTACAACTAGACTTTGATTTGACTACTCCTCGAGGTTATTGACCCCAGTAATGACTATGAGGACTGAACTTACTGTTACTGACACGAAACTTTCGACTAGTGGATTCAACTTCTCTCGTCGCCAATAATGCTGTATATTTTCATTCATTTGACAATAAAATACGCATTCTTAAGGACATACTTTTATTCCAAAATCTTGACTTCCATAAACCAGTTCACAAAACCACAGATTAAATACAAAACCAGAGTATACCTAACTACCTAACAATTGTTAGGTTTAGGTATGCTGTGAAAACATCCCGGCCATGGAACACACATTCTCCAAAACTTAAGGTAGGTTCACAACAATACCGAGCTTTAGTATCGAATATGACACATACATTAAAGAAACTGAAATAATAGACGCAAAGCTTAAAAAACTGATACCAGAAATAAAAACAACTTTAGATTATTCGTTGAGAAATTTAAGGAAGAATACTCATTTGTATTTACAGATGCATCTAAACAGAATAATAAAATGGGAATAGGTATTAACATTCCTGGGATTGATTATGTGGGATTGATTATGTGCAATAGAAAGAAAACAAAATGCGGATAACTCAATAAATTGCAATTACATTATATTGAATATCAAAGACAGAATAAGACTAGCCTTACAAAATGACATTACTTTTAAAATGACTTGAATACCCGGACATCAACAGATCGAAGGTAATGAAAAAGCAGATACTCTGGCACTATATATTTAGGTGGATAAAAAGAATTTCATCCCAAATTTAAAACAAATAATCAATTCAAAATGTTATACACAATGGAAAAATGAGATACAAAACAAAGGGAAAATTTATTTTAGGGTTCCATCGAAATATCCTTCAAAATCATGGTATACGAAAATACCGAATATGGATCGAAAGCATATTACCAGTATCATCAGGATGAGAACAGGTCGCTGTAGTTGTAAATATCATTTATTTCAAATTGGGAGTAGTAACAGCCTAAACTGTGAATGTGGAAAACCAGAAAATTAACCAATTTGGTCATTATTACGCCTTGGTCAAAGACGAAACGGACTGGTTTAAGTTTGACGACAGTCGTGTCACGAAGTGTTCTGGCGATGCCTTGAACTTATTGGAGCCTCTGGAGATACCCTACATTTTGTTTTATAAGAGAGAGGACATTGTGAGATCAAGATCTTCAGATGACGTGGTGCTGTAAGTTTTCCTGCAGCTGAAAAAGCAAATGCGCCACTGGAAAACAACGAAGTCGCCCTGGAGCGCCAATTGATTTTTATTGTTGTTTTTGTTTAATTTTTATGGTTGTTTTAATAAAGATTTAGATTAACCATATATTTTTGGAGTGCCCCATCAACACTTCTCTGGACAAGATCTTTATCAAAAAATGATTCAAAATGGAATCTCAGCTCCTTTGAACATGATTACTGTACTGACAAACTTCAACTACAAACTTTGCAAAGATTTCATTAAGTATATGGTTTACAACCAAATACAGGTATGAAGAAAAAAGAGAAGGTTAATTTTCCTGACATCAAAAAATTCCTAATTGAATCTGTTAAAATCCCAGATAACCCCAAATCAAAAATAAACCACCTGTGAGCACAAACAATTACAGACTGTTATTAGTTGAAAAAATGTATATCAACGATATAAAAACGTACTTTGCGTTAAGCAAGACACACTACGTCTCCGGACAAAGCGACTATTGCATAACATCCGTTATGCAATAGGAGGAGACTGGGCTACTGCGCCGAAAGGAACCAAATACCATAAAAACGGGAAGAAGAAGAGTAATTTGTATGTTAGTGTCAATCAGATGCATGGTCTACTGGTGTATTTTCCTTGACAGCGATTTAAAATATACACGTGATTTTATATATTGGAAAATAATTGTTTTTGAAGTGGTTTATTGTAGTAGCTTACTCCAGAATGAAAATCGGCGAGGATTTGTGTCGTAATATGCAAAACTTTTCAAAAATCAACGAACAATTTCGCGTTGCTTTCGAGGTAAAATTTGAATTCTAAGTTAACCTGGCTTTGTATTCATTTTGATTTTAATATTTCCAGAATGCTGAGAAAAACCAAAATTTGAGTGAAAGTGAAAAGTATGAGAACCTGTTCCATTATCTCTCGTTGGAGTTGTTTCTCTATCCCCAATATTTTGAGCAAATTGCTGAAGAATTCTCAACAGAACTTCCAAAGCTGCTTAACACTGCTCTATTCAATAAGGAAGTTCAATTGGATAACCACAGACATATTTTGAATTGTGTTCTACTTGGAAATATTCTGAGGAAAAGAAGAGATTTAGAAGGGTAAGTTAATCAATCTGTGTATGGTAATTCGTCCACTGCACAACAATTTTCCAGGAATTGTTAGAGGACAGCTTAAGGTGAATTTATTTCGCTCCTCATTGTTCATGCTGCCAAACTTTCTTAGACGTAAAATTTACCATATTGCAAGAATGTTTTCATTTAAAATTTGAACTAATATGAAGAAAAAATATTTATTTGTAATGGATAAACTGAAAAACTACTCAACTGATTTTATAAATTCTTGCACATATGATAAACTACATTATCAACAAGTAACTTGGGCTGTATTTAATTTTCAACAAAATTAGAGATTCCTGTAATGATTACATTAAAGTAACACAAGGTATCCAAAATTTGTTTACAATTAATTTGCAGGATTTGCTTTGAGACTTTTTGAAAAAACTTTATATGTACATTTCAGGCAAATTACTACAATTGAATGAATTAAATGAGAAAACAAGGTGTATAAATAAGTTCGCATACAATGCAATGCTGAGTTAGCAGGCTGGATCGGCTAACGACCTGTCTGGGAACATGCATCTGTAATGTTATACCGGTGTACTATCAGTTCCTGATATAACTCCTCCCTCCTCAAATTTTATACTTCGGGCTGGAACAAGATTGAAGGCGAATTTTCAAGTTCTTTTCCTTTAAATTTCACTTTCAATTCAAAGTTTGGTTTCTTCCGTGCCATTGAATTTTCATGAAGGTATAGTGATAGGCAAAATTTAGCAGATAATTGTCCATAGAGTCCAATCAGTTGATTGGTAATAATCGATTGATAGTTGAATTGTTGCATCAATATGTTTCCGAAGTTGATGGATATCTTTCAGTGGTATATTTTCCATCCTTAAAGATTTTTTTCCAGTGTCTCAAATCTTTAACACTTCATTGTTGATTTTTTGCAAGACAAATGGTTTTCCAAAATGTGAATTTTGGCGGTTTTCAAATTTATATTGTGAATTCGAAATTGTAATTGGTTGGAATCCATAGAAGGGTGCTGCCTTTGACTGTGAAGAATTAGTTCTCTGGGCTTTATGATTTCATTTTTATTTCTCCTGGGGTGATAACGATAGTATATTCCTCATTGATTTTATTGAATAATTGGGTGGGTGGTTGTATCGGCATCTGGGGGCACCTAGCATCCCTATCGTGAATAATGGCGGCAATGCAGTCTTTTTCTGGTTTTCTTGATTGCAGAGGTATATGTCCAAGATTTGTGTACAGGGTTGGTCCATATATTGGAATGTTTCTTCTCCGAGAGCCAAGTATGGTTTATTGTGATGAACATGGTATTTGTTTCAGTTGGGATAGGAACATCTAAAGGCATTTAAAAATATTTATCTAGCATACTTGAATATACAATATATTTATAAGATTGACCAGTTAAATTGTGATCAAAGCTGGTTTATAGGTTTCAATGTATTTAGAAATATCTTTCTGGTTCTGGTTCTTTCTTTTTTGAGGAAAACATTAATGCGCAGAGGTTTCTAGAATTTTTTAACACAGAGTTTTGGGATGCTATTCACGAGCTGCCGATCAAATTTAATTGTCCAGTCAGATGGGTGTTCAGTTCATTATGCCAGAGCTGTGAGGCAATAGCTTAACGAATAATTTCCAAACCGATGGATAGGCCGTGGTAGTCCATTTATAGAGTGGCCACCCAGATCTCCAGACCTCACAGTTTTGGACTTTTTTCTCTGGGGACTTCTCATACAAAAGGTTTACAAAAACCGCTCAAGAGATAGAAATGAACTTTGTGCAAGAATTCGACAGGTATGTGCAGATATTAGCCCTCATGAACTAAGGAACGTAATCAGAAACATTCATAAGCGCTACGACACATGTATCGAAATACGTGGTGGATTAGTAGAGGGTACTAGAATATGAGTTAGAATTAATTATTGCACTGAATCGAAATATTTCAATAATTAGTTATTAGTTACATTTATTTTTAAAAAAATGTTAAAATCGATTTACAACTTCAAATTTTAGGGAAGTGTTTCCAGTAAAAATGGGTCACACTGTATATATAATATAAAAATTGATTTGCCAAATTTGGACTCATGAAGCTACGAGAGCTACCTGTATCTATTAAAAAATGTGCTTTCAACTTGGGTAAATTGTTCTGGAAATGATCGAGGTCTATATTTGTTATGTTGTGTTGCCTTGGTTGAAGTATGGGGAAAATTTTCTTTAAAAGTAAAATTCCTGGTTTTGTTAACATTTTCATAAGGGCACTGGTTAAATACAGTGTCCTGAAAGTTTTCAAAATTGCCGTTATTAGCATTTTGGTCATTTTGTTGATTTATATGGTTGGTTTTCAAATGGTTGGTTTTCGAAGGGATTATCAAATTCTAACTGATCATTTGGGTAGTATCTAGTCTTTATATTATGAAGTTCCTCTGACATGAAATTTCTTGAACCGTAATTTTGTAAATCATTTCTATTAGAATTACGATTTTGTTGTATTGTGGAGTTACAAGATATTGTTGACATCGGGTTTGTTTATTTTGTATAACTTGTCCGGTAGGTTTGAAAACGTTACGGGGTGTTCTAAAAACTTGTTAGTTAGTAAAATATTTTGGAGGGTGCGTATTTTGTCTCGGTTATCACTGGATATGTTTTAACATGGAAATGGTATCTCAAATTTTCAACCGGTGGTTGGTTTTTATTTTGGAAATTTTGAATATTGAAAATTGGTTGTTGCGGTTTGATTTGATTAGATGATTGCTGTCTTCGAGGCATCATTTTATTTTGTTGAAGAATTTTGAAAGTAATTATTTTGTTTCTGATTATAAATGAAATTTTCTTCGTCTAGAACATAAATGGCTAGTTCTAAAGAGTTTGGATTTCGTAGTCTAACCATGTCTTGTATTCTTCCTGTTAAACCACGGAAAGAAAGTTCATTGTAATTTCGCAACCTCTGACCGAAAGAGAAGAAAGTTTCATTTCGAAAAGGTTTCATCATCACCATTTCTTGGATAAGGCAATCTAGATTTCTTTTGTCCCTGAAACTAAGCTTAAGTAGATTCTTTACATTATCCCAATCTCTAATTTCTGGTCTACTTCCAACTAACATTGATGCATTTCCTGATAATTTCCTAATAATAGCTCTGATTAAAAATGTATTGATTGGATCTTCAATCAAGATAAATATGTACTTATTTCCTCTGTAGTAGATAAAAAATCAAACAAACCACTGTAATTTGGGATACATTGTACTGCCTTTATTAAAATATATATGCTCATATGGAACCTACAATTAGATAATATAATATCATATAAAAACACTTTCATTGAGTAGTAAGTACATATAATGTCTCCCATTACTTCATAATGCAGGGAATATTTGCAGAAACCTCTATATTTTATTTCTCAGCAGCAGTTTTGAATTCTGAGCTATTCAGACATCTGAAGATGTTTTTTTTTTCCAACAATTATGGCTTTAATTAATTTTTTTGCAGATATGCTTTAAAATATTTCAATTCACATCCATCTGGTTTTGAAAATGAATACTCTGATCTCATTAAGAAACGTATATCACCTTTGGAGATAACTGTTGGTGATTTGGAAATTGTTGACTTCTCTTATTCCCTATTAAAAAGTAATCCAGATTTCTACCGAATCAAATGGAATTGGTCCGTTTTTATTAGAAAATATCTTGAACATGAAGAAGCTCAAGTAAGGTGGTGAGTATTAAAAATTAATTAATTTGGTAATTAGTAATTCCTTGTTTGAAAGTATGTTGTAAATATAACAATTGTAATACCAATACTATTTAATACTTTTTTATGCAGGTTAACTTGTCAAACAGTTGCAATTCTTTATGGTATGAATGAAGGATGTGCTGAAAAACTCATTCAGAGTAGGGTGTCCCCCAATTTGACTACAAAATTTGACTGTGTTCTGGCATCTCAACTTTCAGTTTTTGAAAGTCCACTCGAACCTCCTCCCCTTAACAAAATGCCGTGGCTTCCAAGACCAGAAGAAAGATATGATGATTTAATCAATATTTCTGGTGTATATATTCCTGTCGTGGGAGCAAGCTCTATCATAAATACATCTTTAATCGAGGTACCATCTACGTGCAACAATCTCCGAAAAATAGCTCTGGGGCTTACTTCAAATAGGGCTATTTGTTTGCAAGGGCCTGTCGGGTCAGGCAAAACAAGCCTTTTGGAATATTTGGCTCTAAAAACAGGTAGAAAGATGGGTGAAAATTTCATAAAATTGCAGTTGGGAGATGAAACAGACAGTAAGATGCTACTGGGAACATATAGATGTACAGATATTCCTGGAGAGTTTATTTGGCAACCTGGTGTTCTGACACAAGTAAGAATCAATTTGAAAAGAATTTAAGTAATATATTTTTTATTAAAATTCTCGATTTCATGAAAATTATAATTCAAAGTTCATTAATGAAATGTAAAAATGTTTCCAGGCCGTACTTGAAGGAAACTGGCTTCTGCTTGAAGATATAGATTCTGCTAGCATGGATATAGCTTCACTACTATCCAGTTTACTAGAAAATGGCAATCTCACAATACCAGGTTACAGAGATGCAGTGCCAATCTCTCCTGGTTTTCAGTTATTCCTGACTCAAAGGTAGCTATGAATATAACAAGTATCATTATTTAAACACTCTTGTTTCACAGATTCCTTTCAACAATAACTGGGCATCACAAGAAGAATTCCAACTCTATGTTGCTTTTGGAAAAGAAAATGTTGCAAATCAATGTGGATCCTTTAACTGTTGAGGAGCTTAAACAAATATTAGAGAGTAATTTTAAAGAATTGCGTACTATAACTGACAGAATGCTGAACGTCTTTTTACTTTTTAACAGAAACTCATCTGATTCCTTCCAAATTTCTATACCCAGCAGTGGTCGACTAATATCTACTCGTGATTTCTTTAAATGGTGCTCAAGAGCTATTATAGACTTTGATATTAAAAGCCAAGCAAGTGCCCTTAAAGTGCTCCAAGATGCAATAGACGTATTTTGCTGTTCTTATTCAAACTCTGAAGAAGCCTTAAATTTAGCCAAACAAATAAGTACCAACTTGGGAATAATCAATCAAAAAGCTGAATACTTTTTTAGGAGTTATAAACCAACTATGAAACTCACAACTGACAGTTTCATTGCTGGTCGTGCAATTTTGAAACGTGAAAACAATCAGTATACAAAAATGGTGAAGTACTCCTTTACTAGACCATCTGCTGTCTTATTAGAACGCATAATGTGTTGCATTCACTTACGAGAGCCTGTTTTACTTGTTGGAGAGACTGGTACTGGAAAAACATCTTGCATACAATATTTAGCTCACACCATTGGTCAGAAATTGATTGTTATTAACATGAACCAGCAATCTGACTCTGCAGACCTACTAGGTGGGTTCAAGCCTATTGATTTGAGAATAATTATATCACCTGTTCGCAAAGAGTTTGAGGAAGTGTTTGTTGACTATTTCAGATTGGATCTGAACAGAAAGTACCTCAATAACATTGCTACTTCATTCAACAATCAAAAGTGGTCAGATGTAGTTAGGCTTATGATAAAAAGTTACCGAGCAGCTATTAGACGGCTTTCCAAATCCATACACGATTTTGAAAGTGGAATTATTAAAGATATTTCAGCAGGGAAAATTGATAAAGATAGAAAATTCTTAGACCGTTGGCAGAAAGTGGGCCAGAAACTTCTGAAACTTGACATCCAGCTCAAACACAAAACTGCCCTTGCCTTTGCTTTCATTAAAGGAAGCCTTGTTAAAGCTGTTGAAAATGGATATTGGGTTTTATTGGATGAAATTAATTTAGCCAATGCTGAGACTCTTGAATGCCTTTCTGGTCTTCTGGATGGATCGCAAGGTTCACTTTGCTTGCTGGAAAGGGGTGACAAACAGCCAGTTAAACGTCATACCAACTTCACTTTGTTTGCTTGTATGAACCCTTCCACTGATGTTGGTAAAAAAGATTTACCGGCGGGATTGAGGAACCGATTCACAGAATTTTTTGTGGATGAATTGAATGAAAAAAATGATTTGCTCCTTCTTGTTAATAATTACTTAGATGCCATGTCATTGAAGGAAAGGCAACAGGAAGATATTGTCAACTTTTATTTAAAGGTAAGAAGAGAAATGGTAACAAATCTTTCTGATGGTTTGGGACATAAGCCTCATTTTTCTCTGAGGTCTTTGTGCAGAGCATTGATAATAGCATCGAAAAATCCTTGTGGAATGTTCAAGAGAAGTCTTTATGAAGCTTTTTCTCTCAGCTTTCTGACTCAGCTAGATAGCAGATCATATCAAGTTGTGGAAAAACTGATTTCCAGGTAAGTGCATGTGGATAAATTCTTGTTTAATTTTTTAAGTGCTACAAAAGTAATGACTACTATTAAAATATTTCAGTCATCACGAAATATATTTATTATGAAAGCATTCATTGTTGAACAAAATTTTTGATATATTAAATAAAAGTCTGGACTTTTAATGAACAGAAAAAAGCATTAAAGTAATCACTTAGCAACTGATTGTTTTGTCAAAATTTCTAATGTCTTTTAAACAATTATTAGATAAATCTTAATGATTTGAATATTACCAGAAATATTTATGAATGTGAATATAAAATATAGTTTTAAATCAAATCAAAATGTACTTTATTGTCGAAGATGAAATCTCATTGACAGAGTGTTACTATTCTAAGAATATAAGATACAATATAAGATACAAGTGAGTACAAATTGTACTCACTTTTGTAGTTCTATAAAGCAGTGCGTTTGAGGGATTATGTAGTATGTTCTGAGGATGACACATTTTGGTAATACTCCTTAGTGTAGATGTTCCAGCTGTTTGGAGATTTTTTAATGCAGTATTACGACAACTTGAATAGATTACATGTGCATATTCGAGAAGATCATTTTATATACTTTACCTGCAGTTTTAGTGTTGATTCCTCGTTTTTCAAATGTGTCAGTATTTTATTCATTACAGTAAAATGATTGCAAATTGTTCACCCGCAATGAAAAGTGTTTTAAGGTAATGCATTCAGATGTGACTAAAAATTGTATATTACCAACACATTATGATATGTTAATGAATTGAATTATACTTTTCATCACTAAATTAATATAAAAAGAGTCGATGTATGATTGGAAACTGATTTCATTTGCTTTGTTATAGTCATCTACTTGGAGATGAGAAGACTATCAAAGCTGTTCTAAATCAACCAATCCCAGAACCAAATATTAAAAGTAATGGATTCCTTCAATTCGAGGGTTATTGGGTGAAAACTGGATCTTATGAACCATCTTCTCCCGAGGACTACATTTTGACTAAGTTAGTTAGAAGGAATTTGAAAGATTTAGTTCGAGTTGTATCTATTGGAAAACTTCCTGTCCTCTTGCAGGTGAGTTTGATGAAATTTGAATATACTTATTTGAACAAATCTGATTCTCTTTAGGGTGACACCTCAGTTGGAAAAACAAGTCTGATAAGTTATTTAGCTAAAGCCAGTGGCAATAAGTGTGTCCGAATCAACAATCATGAACATACCGATCTCCAGGAATACATTGGCTCCTACGTAGCGGATACTGAAGGAAAGCTGGTCTTTAGAGAAGGTCTGCTAGTAGAGGCCATGAGAAAGGGGCACTGGATCATCTTAGATGAGCTCAATCTAGCCCCCTCAGACGTTCTTGAAGCTCTTAACAGAGTTCTTGATGATAATCGTGAGCTGTTTATTCCAGAAACGCAGGAAACTGTTAAGGCTAACCCTAACTTCATGTTGTTTGCTACTCAGAACCCACCTGGATCATACGGAGGCAGGAAAATGTTGTCCAGAGCTTTCAGAAATAGATTTGTTGAGTTACATTTCAATGAGATACCTCCTGAAGAACTGGAGTTTATATTGCATAAAAGGTGTCATATGGGTTCTAGCCATGCCAAAAAGATGATTAATGTAATGACTGATCTTCAGGTTGGTTACATTTTAGAAACTTACATTTTCTTGTAAAAACTATATTTTTTGGCATGTTTCAGATGAGACGAAGAGGATCTGTTGCCTTTGCAGGAAAACAGGGTTTTATAACTTTGAGGGATCTTTTCAGATGGGGTGAGAGGTATCGTCTTGCTCAAAACAAAAATAAATTA
This sequence comes from Leptinotarsa texana, assembly GCA_015342105.1. NCBI lineage: Eukaryota > Metazoa > Arthropoda > Insecta > Coleoptera > Chrysomelidae > Leptinotarsa > Leptinotarsa texana. The sequence continues at coordinate 11,825 of WOGN01003230.1, forward strand.
TATGATTGGGATCAACATATTGCCGATGAGGGCTATCTGGTGTTAGCTGGAAGGGTGCGAAAAACTGAAGAGAAACACGAGATAATTGAAGTTCTGCAAAAGCATTTGAAGAGAAAGGTTGTACCTGACAATCTCTTTACATGTAAGTATTATTTCTATTAATTTGATACTACTGAGTATCTATTCCATGTTTTGGATCGTAGGATGAAAGTTTCTCACTTTGCCTCACTCAAACAAGTTTGTTACTTTGAAAAAGTTTAGCTGTGAATTTCTTTTTTCATTTCTCTCATATTCATTTCTCTGTAAATGAATAAATACATTTTTGATAGTTTCGTTTTGTACTAATATTCAATCAGTTATTAAATGGCCGCACAATAGTAGGAAACATAAGTTGAAACACATGTCCCATGTAATTCTCAGGATCATCAATTTAAGATAATGAAATTTGCAAGGACTATTAATGCCAAACCCTCGATTGGTGCATTCGTCGTTTGTTAAACTCAATTTGTACTTATATTTTGCTTCACCAAATGCACATAATTGCATCACTGTTATCAACAGTAAATTATTGAACCTTCACTGTCTTAGATAGTAAAATCGTAATGAACAATATGCTTCCTTTTTCCTTGATATCATGTAAGCATAAATTACTGGCTACCACCTTCAAAAATAATGTAATGTAATGTCCGGGACATCAGTGAAAAATTTTTGCAAATCGTCTTTCTTGAATACAAATTATGCCTACATGAAAGCATGTCTTTTATAAAATTATTTTAAATCGACCCTTTGACTTACCCGTAATAATCATTACAATTTCGAATAGATAGTTGATGCCATGTACTATTCCGATATTTTCTGCAGGTGAGCAAGCATAACTCATTTATCTGTGTCTATTACCTTTTGCTGTTCCATCCATTTGATGAACCTTTATTTTTTTGCATTTTCTGATTTTTTTATGTATTAACCAAGATTCTACTTTTATTATTTAATTAATCAATATTAGAACTCATTGCAACAGATTGCAACTTAATTTTTGTTTTTTGCATATCTTCGACAAGAAATTTATACTGATGTACCCTCACCAATTCAATTCAACCATTTTACATAATTTCTAATTTTTTGTAGCACAAATACATGATGATGACTTCAAAGCGTACTGTTACAGCCACCTTATAATTTTTTCACCATGCTTTGATATATGTTATCAAATAGGAGAGGAGCAATCACTCGAAATATAATTGAAAAATAAATAACTGATTGAAACTCTTGCTGTATGTCAAGCTTTCCGGCTACCCGAAAAATCGTGCTTTTTAAAGATTTGAATATCTACGTATTTTGATATTTTTGTGAATGTGATTCGACCGAGATTTTTCATCATAATTTGTAGTGTGCTGTTTTTTACCAGTCTTATTTCCTAAGTATCTACAAATTTCAAGCCACCAAAGTATATTTTAATCAACTGATCGATTAGTATACTCTAAATATTATAATTTATTGTTTTCCTCATAGAAAATAATCTTCAAATCATGTTTCTAAAACATTTCACAATCAACTTATACAAATAAAATATGGAATGACATAAAAGTTCGCTATTATGAAATATTTTTTGTTTAATCTTTCAAAAATACCACAATAAGGGAGAAAGAAACTAAATGAAAGAAATGTTCCTTGGTACTGATCAAATTTGTATTTCTTTCATTGCATAAAACTGTTTTCTCATGATTTTGTACCTTTTACTTGTTTCCAGTATCCTCTACAACTTCCACTGTAACCAAACATATTCTGGAAAAGATAGAACAGAAAAAAGCCAGGTATGGAAACATTGTGTGGACATACAATATGAGACAACTGGCTATTATGGTTTCAAAGGCAATGGAATTCAAGGAACCTGTTCTGTTAGTTGGAGAGACAGGCGGGGGTAAAACTACAATCTGTAAACTCATTGCTGAAAACAATGGTCAGCAACTCATAACTGTGAATTGTCATATGCATACAGAAAGTAGTGACTTTATTGGTGGACTCAGACCTGTCCGAGATCACTCGGTAAGTGATGTATTATGTAAATAAATAATAATTGTAGTTAAATGAAAAAAATTACAATTTTGCTCAACTGGCTATCGACCGAAGTCCTTCCGCCCGTGTAACGAAATTGATTAAAAATTACAAAGATTATTTTACAATATTACACCTGGTACGCCTGGATGGTTTACCTGTAGGGGTTACCATAGCATAAATAGGATTAGCTCGTATCAGTTTTTCAGTTTTAATCTTCCTCTTTGAAGATGATCACTTGGTGATCGAAAATGTGTCGAGGTTTTAAAAATAACGATTTGGTGTTGGGAAAAAACTCCAGAAATATTTATTCTGAATTGTTTTATTCGTTATGACACATGTGATATATGTATTATCACAAGCAATGATTCACCGTTTCAAGGAATTTCTATCACAGATATCCTTTTCTTATCTTTATGATTCCATTGCAGGTGTTTTTTATGGGAACGAAACATGTAAATTTATCAAATGAATGTGCACTCATTTACATTCAGTAAACTATTTGAACGTCTGTTCAAACAGTTTACTGAATGAATGTTCCTGAAAGTGTTTTTTAGTTTGGACCTTAGCTCGTTCGATATAATTGATAAAACGACTGTCCAACATGTTCATCTTTCTTGAAAAGTTTTTCAGAATAGTATAATAATTAGGTATCCTTATTATTATTACGATAGGAACGAAACACAACAATCACGCAGATCCATTTTTTATCCTCCGTGAACATTTTTGAACGGGTTGAGGTCAATTTGTCAATCAATCAATCTCTACTACAAGCACACAAACTTGTGGGTATTGTTGCATGCCAATTACAGAATGAACCATGGAATTCATGACGCAGGATAGAACTGCTAGGGAAATGAATTTTCTCAAAAATCCAAAAACACGAGAAGTAAATTTTGACCAGAAAACCATTGCAAAACTTTGAACTGTCGAAGCAAAAGTGTCATCCCCCAAATATGTTCCATGAAAGTGGTGGTTGAGTGATAATTCATTTAAAATGGCTTTAGATTTCTTAGCCATTACTACTTTGTTTGTGAAAATTGGCCCCATCGTTTAGAAGACTTTTGAAAAGCCGACAATATGGTTTCCGAGAAATGCCAAAGTAAAATCTATCTCAAATGGGAAACTATAGTATTAGTCTGAATGTTAGAGACTTATTTCTACAAATTTCAAAAATGGAGGTCGCTGTATAAGATGGAGGGATTCAACTGAGTGGCAAGTGGCAATGAATATTTTGTTACTGAATGAATAGATAATCAATTTATGAAAACAAAAAATTAATATAATGTAATAGTAACTGAAAAATCAAAATTATTAATACTTATATATTTATCAATATTTAATAAACTTTATATGGCGTGTTTTTTAGTGGGACTACCTATTGAGAGAAGTTGTAGAGGATTTAACCATCTACGATATCATCTACCCCATATGAAACGAGATATTTGCAAAAAATCGATTTTTGTAAACTTTGACCTTAGATTTTAATAGTCGCGTACACCCTACCATATAGGTTTTGAGACAACTTTCTAGATATCAAAATACAAGTTAAAAGCCGAGTACCTCAAATTGATATATTGATATTGATATATTGATATATTGAAGTACAGTTTATATATTTACATGTAACATATCGTGTTTTTCAAAAGTCTCAG
>WOGN01003231.1:0-15531 GCA_015342105.1 Leptinotarsa texana
AGACTCCTATCTTATTGACAGTTCAGCACCAATCTGGATGATGTTACGAAATGAAGCACCCAATTCATTCATGACATAACGACTTTATGTCACAGATGACTTAAATCCACTCATGTCACGATGGCAGTATGTAATAACATTCAAACGCTTATTCGACTTAATCCAAGCCATAGGAATTTTGTAAGAATTGAAAGGGGTTCATTTTAAAGAGAGATCAGTTTTTATGAAATAAATCTTATGGTTTTCCACTTCTTCATCTTTATACCAAACATGTGGAAAACTTCCGAAGGAAATGAGAAATATCAATTGATTACAAAAAGGACTATTTACAAAGCTGTTTATATCTTGCATATACAAACAATGAAAAAGCTCTCTTGAAACGAATACTTTTATATAAACATAAAATTATATGACATAAGAAGCACTTTCGAACTTGGAATAAAAAGCCTTCTCGAAATAGCTACTTTGAAATCAACAGAAGAAATATTTTTTCTATTCTCTAACATTCGTTTTGGAATTGAATAAAATATCAACGCCACCGAATATGATATACTCATAGGATATGATATGAAATGTGTTTTTTAAACAAGATTTCTCTGACTGGAATCGAATCAAAAACGAATCAACGTCATCACGTACTGTCATCGATGACATGAGTAGATTCAACTCATTCGTAATATGAAGTTGTAAATTTATGAGTTGAGTGCTCCCTCTTGCAATATCATTCGGAATGGTGGTGAAGGGCAACTAGACAATTGCATTATTCGAAATCATTGATATCTACCATCGAGGAACTTCAACTCCCTTAAAACTCAGTTGAAATTTCACTTGAAAAAAAAATTCTGCATATTATGGAAATTGGATTGAATTATTCAGGAAGTTTGGTCAATATTTTATAAAAGAGAGTCAGGTTAATATGATAACTATTTTAACAAGCTAAATAGTATACTATTAGGTATTGGTTCACCATTGTTATTCATAATATTATTGTGTTTACTTGGTTCTTCACTCTTATAGGCATCTAGATACCTGTTGTTGTTAACTTGTCTAACTAATCTTGATTGAGTCCATCGACCGGTTTTATTGCAAAATATGATGAGCGTCGGAAGGATTTTCAATAAACCAGATATGAAGATGTTTTTTTAAACAAAGCATATACCACAGAGGGGTTTAGGAAATCCATAAGACAAACTCAAGAATTCGAAAAAGTCTGGAATTTACGAAATTGAATGTAAGGACTGCGATGCAAAATATTATAATAGTAAAATTGATTAAGGACTAGTAGATAAGGCAATATTGTGAAATTGCTTTATGAGAATAAAAGTACGTACTTTCAGTTTAATCTTTCTCTTGAAGATAATCACTTGCCGATCGAAACACGTATCTCGATGTTAAAATAACGGTTTTGTGTTTGGATAAAACTCCATTAATATTCAAAAAATCTACTCACATAGATAAAGAGAGCTAGGGTTTTTCACAAACGACATTATACAATACATTCGTAACATATCATCATTTTATAAACGATCGATTTCTTGTCAGAAAATAATTACTGATTTGGAAGAAATTGTCAGAATAAAAAAATCTAAGCATGTGAATACACACCGTAGTATGAAACGAAGTGGCTTTCCGCTATCTATTCCTATGTATCCTCAGATCCTTGAAAGTACGCAACGGATTTTCATGCTGATTTCTTCAATATCTAGAGTTATTGAAGATGAGGTTTCGTGTGTATATATGAACAAACAAACAAATAAACAAACAGCAAACTAAATAAAATCGTTTATTGAAATACATAATATAGTGGAGAAAGACTAATTATTTTGAAGGTTTCCAATGCAAAAGCTGGCTGAACCCTACAGATTTGAAATGTAGGGACATAACAGTTGCGGCGGTATCGGCCGGCAGACCAGCGACGCGTGCTTATATAAAGTGCATAGCACCTTATAGCACTTCATGATTAGCAGCGATCGCATGCGTTCATATGTATATTTAGTATCAGCATCCAACCCGTGCGAGGCCGAGTCGGTACGCTAGTAGAATATAATCGAAATCTAATGGTATTTTAAAAAAATGGAAATCTGACTGTAGCTTTCAACAAAACCAACGTTAACAGCATTCAAAGTATAACGACCCACTTCTAAGAAGTTCTCATTTTTATTGTGAGTCAAATGTTTCGTTTCTTTGTATTTAACATGGTCTGGTCTTCAATTTCAGTTTTATGTTAATGATAAAATTCTCTCAACTTTTACTTTCATTGCTTTCGAGAGGTCGTTGATAACTGTCGACAGTGCTAAATACTTCAGATTTACTGAAGAATACAACGCATTTGGAAAATACGATATCAAAAACTTCCAATGTTTCCAATATCAGATAAATATTACTACATTCTGTATATTCATTTCACATCGATATATTAGAATTGCTGATTCAATGATTGACAAAATTATCTAGTAAGTTTTTCAATTGAAAGAAAAAAATGTGATGTACTACAACGTATGTACCATTATATCACATCTAGTCCATAAACATCCTGAAAAAGGAACGTAAATAACTCACGATCATATCTTGACCATAATTCAACGTCTATTTCAATGTTGACTAAAGAGATATGTATTCACTTTCAAAATCAATACTTGAAGTCATTCATAATAATGTTGTAAACAAAGATATATTATTTTTGATTTCTTGTTGAATTGCAACTAGTAGAAGGAATTTGATCAATCAATGCATTCAACTCATCCAGTGCATCGAGTGAATTCCATATATCTCATATAATAGACTAGATAATGCAGTATGCTCGAAAATAGATTTATGAGTGACGACATATTCAGTACATCAAACTTTTTATGGACCTAAAAAACAGCATTTGTGAGAAACTGCGAATTTGTTTCCAAAAACAATTGTAACGTATTTAAAAAGAAAAACCTCGGATGTAAGATTTCCACGTCAGGCATCACATCACTAATATGACGCCTGCGGATGCTACTTAATAGCGAAACACGCTGACGCGGTTTTGTGAGCTTTCCAGTAAAAATATTACATTGTAGTGTTTTTTTTTTCAATAGGTTCTAATGGATTTCCATCAAGTATCGGTCAGTTCTATCATAGAATTATTATAACTATTTCACACTCGTTTCAATTTTTTTGGGGGTCCTGAATACCGGGTATATGATTTTGCGACGATTTTTAGGTCTCAACTTAAACTTAAACAAGTCCATTTCGTCTTTGACCAATGCGTAATAATGACCTGATTCAATGCCAGAACAATTACTGCATGAACATTATAATAGTAGATTGAAGTGTCCATCCATTTCTAACTTTCCTAAGAGTTTGGTGCACCGTCAGAGGTTGAGTCATGTTTAAAGATCATCAATGTCATTATTAGATTGAGTGGTGCATCAGCGATACTTATTTTCTTATGATAGTCAGTTATTTTGGCGCATGTTTGGCAATGCAGTTGATCATCACCCGTTAAAAGTTCAATTTTCAGATGATTCGACAATAAGCTGTTCACGGACAGGTTATCAGTCATATTAGGAAATTTTAGTTGAAGTTTCAGAAATCACATATGTTTTCGTTTTTCCAGCAAAAGATCTATAAACACAAGACGAGATAGACTGTATGGAATCATTCAATCCAGAGCGGTCAGAAGTATTGATTCTCGTATTTGTTTGCTCATGAAGAATATTCAACAAGAACCCCAAGAATTCGAAGCATGCTTCTGGAGTTTCAAACAAGAAAATGTCGTAGCGCTAAATTTTCGCCAATTACTTTCCTCCTTCATTTATCTGGAAGTTCCTACATTTTTTGTTTGAGGATGAAGAAATAGGAAGCCAAAACATTTCTTTCCCCAATCTAGGATAAATTGTATCACTTCATGTATTACTTTATTATTGATCATCTAGGTTTACTTGATCGTGTCACATAATTAATTTCGTTGCTCTTTCATGAGAAGAAAGTATGTCTGAACAGTATAGAATAAGTTAGTACGAACACCCAGGGATTATTTCTTCGCTTGTAGAGCCCATTATTTTTCTTACTCCAGACAAATCAAAGAAAGTGGGCGCTCGTCCACCTGACCTCTTGTCCTTGAAAGCTACCTGCCCTCTCCCCACTTCTTCGCAACGGGTGCTATAACTAGGCTCACGAGTATGCTTGCATGCTTGAAGAAGCTATTGTATAGCTTATAGTGAAAATCATACAATAAACTCTATTGATTAGTTTTTTTAATATGGATTTTCATCAAGTATCGACCAGTTCTATTCAATTGTTGTGCAACAGGGCAAAGATAGAGGAACGGGAAGTGTCGCAAAGGTGTCTACACCAGAAGTCTCATATGGGTTGAGCTGAAATTTAAACAGAAAAAAGAAGTTGTATGATTAGAGGAAGTGAGGGAGTACCCAAATTCAACAAGAACAAGCGGGACAGTCTGAAAGAAAACGACCAGCTACGTAATATGATTTGGAAATAGTTTGTTGATTATTTGTTGTGGTATAGTGATTCCCTATAACCAATAGTGACTCAAATCTATACTTTTGCCCATAGAATCCAATGAAACGAACTAGGAGCCAGAAGAGAAGCATGCAGACAGACATGACGGTTGTTCCAATCCCTTCTAAATTTTAGTGTAATCAACCCCACTTCCAACTGACTTTATTCAATAATGAATGTTCGAAATGATATATTTTTAGGAGAAGTTAATTTTTGGGAATGAGAGATTTTGGCCTTCTACTTCTCTATCTTGATACAAAAAATGTAGGAATCTTCCAAAGAAACTCTATACAAAGATGTGTATTAGATCATGCAAAGAAGTAACTTTCAGAGACAAACTGGAAATAAATATCTCTCATATAAATATTGAATTACACGAAAGAAAAATATTTTCGAAACAAATACTTTCATATGAACGCTGAATTATAATAAAAATACTTTTCATTCGTAATGGAATCAAATCAGATATCATCCACAGCATTTCTACACAATATAATTAATGAAATAAGTGAAATTTCACTCACATGGGGCACTGTCATCCTCACTGCTAAGCATTCGATGTTTCGCCGGAAGACACTTGCCTTGTCGGGTCTACAGTAGCAAATACGGATAACATTGCTGAAAAGTAAAGTGCTTTGATTACAGGTAAAGCTCCCTATTTTGGGTTGCCTTAGCTCTACGATCTTTTTTGGTTCAAAATCAATGCACTAGAGTGAGCAAACAATATAGAAGTGTTGGAAGTTGATGAAGGAGTCTTAGCGAAGTAGGTGAAAATCTTTGACGGGCAATTGCGACTAAACGGTTAGATTGATTTTGGTGTTTCAGCTCTCGATACACTTTTAGAGGCTAGAGCAATAATTTGCCTGGACTAAAAGCTATGGCCTGTCGACACTGATCCGCTCTGATAGATGATATGATATGAGGTGTTGGAATTATTCGACGAAAGGTATGCAGAATAATCATGGGAACGCAGTCAATCAATAGAGCCAAAATATAAAGAATTAAAAAAATTAGAAGTTCACCAATTCAAAGTAGACTTATAGTTCCCAAAATCATTTACGGACGTGAAGTCATTACGAACTGCTGCAAAAATAATGAAGGTCTCAATCATATGTGAGAATACATATGCAGTGGCTACGAAAATCAATAAAAAGGTTGGTTCATTGCGCAAAATACAATTACTGGTTCATATTTTTGTTATAAAGATTCGACATGAGCATTATGTTCAAAACGGGGGCCCAAACACAACACATTTATAATTGAACACCAGACAAGCACTGTTTCGATCCACCATAGGTTTCCTCAGTAGTGCTAGGCTGAACAACTGAAGGATGAACGAGGCTCCCCAGCCAGTCAGTTTCCAAATCAGCTTCGTCATCGATACCGACAAAATTTGTCCTATCTTTCTCTGCAGTTTTCAGAACAAGGCAGCAAGTTGAGAACCAGAGCCCAAACATATCGCATTATAAGCGCTGTTTAGACCTACCATAGGTCTGATCAGTAGTGTTAGGCGAAACCACAAATGTAACTTCCTTAAAGACCAAGACTGTGTTCAGCCTGTGTCTTATTCAGCCTAGCACCAATAAAGAGGCCTATGGCGAGTCGAAACCGTGCAGTCAACTGTTGAATCATGAATGCATTATGTTTGAGCTCTAGTTCAGAACTGTAATGGAAGACAGATGACAAATCCCGTCCGCTGTCGGCGTCGAAGCTTGGCTTGGTAACTGTCTGCCTTGGGAAACTTGGCTTATAAATAATTTGTCCCACAATAACCTTGGAATTTAAATACTGGACATGTTGATATATCATCACTTTTTGCTGCAATTGTTATCGAAATTGTAAACAGAATCTTTCGAAGTCGGTAGAAAAGAAGAAGAAAACGGAAGAGTAGCTCCCTACATCCCATTAGACTTTCGTTATGGGAATATTTTGAATCAGAATTATATTTATCATCGGAATAACTGAATCAGGTAAAATAAGCAGAACCTAACAGCCGCTGTGCTACAAAATGATACAGACGAATTCAATGTCATTGTCTAGCGGTCAGTGAAGAACACTTTGAAAATTAACATTTCCTTATTTTTGGTGGAGCCTACTTGCATAACGAAGTGATTTTGTTCAATAATTATGTTTATTACACATGAACTCGTGAAGTAACTTGAACGTATACCCTCTAACTGAATTTTCAAAACACGTGTTTTATCGTTGTATAATTTAATGTCACTTTATATTCATTTTTGAATAACTTCTGGAATAAAAAAAAAAATATTTCATTAAAAAAGACAGATAATTACGTAATTTTCAAAACTATGAGTTCTTTCAGGGTATTTGATGATATTGTTTGCTTCGACGCACTGTATAATAATAAAAAATATTTATTCACCGAGAGAATATTGTGAATCTTTTCATATTACTTTTGGGTGGATTTCATTCAATTTCAATCTACTTGTGTTCGAAACCCATTTTGTCATGAAATTTCCGCAGATTATTGTCGAAATATCTGACACTGCAGATAGCAGTGCATAATTGAATACTGAGCCATCAAAACACATCAATGGTATATTTTAGAAAGGACTAGTTTGATTTCCTTCTTCTTCAGTGTGTATTAGAGATTATTATCAGTTATACCAGGTCAGGACTCTTTTGAGCTATTATTTCAACATAATTATTTTAACGATTTACAATAAATTCATCATTTCCTGCTTTCAAGCACTCATAATATTCAATGAGAATTGTTTCGACAGTTTCATGACTTCCTGACATCCGGCAAAATGTATGAATTGTACATTCATGAAAATTGTATCAACGAACACAAAATGGTAATCATTCCATTGAGTTTTGATTATCCTGGAAATTATAATTGAATTCTCTAATGAGAGTTACATTGTATACTCGTATATCCTATTTGACAATCAAAAACATATTGTTGCGGACAGACAAGTTATATATTCACAAAAATGAGAACATTGATGACTGATATACATTTTTGAACGACACTTAGCCGTTCCTGAGATTTCAACATATAACTCTCGTCCTCACAATCAATGTACATACAACTGATGATGTCTGCCACAATAGCAGACGAAACGTTTGATATTTCAGGTTCAATTCGACCACGGCTTACCATCCCAAATTTTTTCTATTCAATAAAGAAGGAAGAATAGGAGAAAAATATGCCATGCATCCCAGATGTAGTCAAAGAGACTTCAGTAAAACAAAAAAGCATGATCCTTCTTCAGATGAGAGAACATTTCATGATTCCAGTTATTATTACCGACAAATGAAAATTGGGGGTATAGTCTATCAATTCCCTATTGGATCGGCAATAAAAATAACAGTTAGTCATAAACATTTCTTTTCTGTGGCTCTTAATCGCCCAGATAGTTAGTGAACGTGCTATCAAATGTAGTTGAGGAATAAAGGCTCGGCTAGCTGGACTGGCTGAATACAAATTTTTTTGTCCGTTCCACAATGTTTCTTTATCAGTGCTGTGTGTTCGTGGGATTATGTGAGGTAGTGAGATACTTTTCAAACCGATTTTTGAAAACTTTTTCTAGAGATCAATTACCCTAACACCAAACTGATATTTTTGCACTCGACGCGGATTTCGCTAACAAGGTTAGCATCTTCAGGAGAAGCAAATTGATACTGAATCTAAAGACAAGGGTTAGCTGTTTATATATCTGAAGTTTTTTGGTCCGATGTGGACTTTGTTGAATGATAATTATCCTAATTGATTTTTTGGTAATAAGTGGAACCACTACCTGCAAATTAATTTGTCCGCTCTTCAATCTATCGTTGATAGTAACGGCTACATCCGTCAATTCATCGAATTAATACAGTTTCTTGTATAATTTTACTATAAAGCATAAATTAAAACTGAAAACTTCTAGGTTTATATTTGTGAGGTAAATATTTGTGACAGAAAAACTATCACTACTATTATCGTCCATTTCTTATTACAAAATATATTTCTTCTTAACCTGTTTTCGTTCTGAATAACAATAACAAGAAATAATGTAAAAACTTGCAATATATTGACGACTATATTTTTACACGAGCGAAATATACCGATAACGAAATTTGATAAGGAAGCCAAATTACATGAAGTATCAAGTTAAACATTCCCATTCTTTCATCATGTCACCAGGCCAGAGTATTTAAACAGCTTACAATAATGATCGACAGTCATTGACGTGCTTCTCGGCTGGCCATTTGTTTCTTTTTATAAAGTAATATACGGAAGACTGGAAAATAATAGTTCCTAAACATTTTTCAAAAAAAGGCCGCCTTCGTAATATCAGCTGAAAATCAAATCGAAATTATGGACAGTGCATCAATACTTACCGGGTTATTGTCTAATGCCTTGGCAGCAGTTCAGTTGAACTCCAATGTCCAAGAATCTCCAACTGAAAGGATTATTACCATGAAGGAAGTTTCTTGCCACGACGATGCTAGTGACTGCTGGATAATTATATATGACAGAGTTTACGACGTCACCGAGTTTTTAGACGAGGTAAGTTTAATAATAGTAGTAGCGTTTATTGTCCAACAGTTTTATTGCCCAACAGTTTCCATTAATGGAGCAAAAATAAGCAATTTGATTTCCCAAATTGGGTTCATTTCATTCAGTGAGTCTTTATTGTCCTAATTTTATTTTATTTGACATCTGGATTGTAATATTTTTGACCCATATTGTTTTTAATTGTCATAGTTGTTCTATTTTTCAACCTATAACCCATCTAGTAAATTTATCATTTGAGTCAGGCTGCTTTCTACATCGTCTTAAGGTGGGAAAGATAGTTTCGTTAATCAAAAAGGAAGATTCAACACTTATGAAAAACTATATACCAGTCACCATTACCCCTAGAATGGGTAAAATTTTTGAATACTGTTTTCTGAGTGGTCTCGATTCATTTCTTTAAAAGCATCTGAGAATTGTGTCCTGTGGATATGTCCAGGATATGAATGTCCTGTGGGATTATTTTGTGATCTCAGCAGGGCATTTGACTGCGTCAACCACGATATGTTGTTGAAGAAATTAGAGAAATATGGTATCAGGGGAACAGCATTGGACTGGTTCTCATTATTTCTGACTGATTGAAAACAGTTTGTCAGTCTGAATTTTTGTGAGAGGGAAGAATGAAAACAGTAGAATCACATCAAGTTTCAGTTGATATTGGAGTTCCACAGGGTTCTATTTAGGTCCTTGCCAGATAGACTGGCAATCGACTTGGAAAACAAATGTAATAGGGTAGTTTCTACAATGAATAACTGGTTTTCTCAAAACTTAGTACTTCTTATTCCAACCAAAACCAACATTATATGTTTTCATAACAAACAAAAAGCAGAAAAGATAATCAACATTTATCTTGAAAATGCTCAGATAGAACAAAAAAATAATGTTAAATTTTTAGGTATTGAGTTTGATAAGCATCTCTGGAAACTCCATTGGAAACTCCATTGCTCTGGAATTGTCTCTAAGTTGAACTCCATAACATATTTGTTATGCAAAAAAGAGTACTGAGATGTATTATTGGTCTCCCAGAAAGGACATTTTGCCGCGAATATTTTAAAAATATAAAATTTCAACTGTTGTTTAGTTGTCTGTTTATGAAATGTGCCTGTATGTTTTTAAAAACAGAAATAAATTCATTCCTGTCAGTGAATATAACTCTTTTAGTACAAGACAAACTAAAAGCTATGTCATACCATTTAAAAAAACTAAATTAATGTATTGTGCGCCAAGCTATTTAGATTTCAGATTATTTAATGCTCTTCCAATATACGTTAGTGACTGTAATAATATAAATATTTAAAAAAAATTCCAAGGACTTCCTGTTAGATAAATGTCTGTATTCACTTAGTAAATACTTTTAGGTTTAACATTTCTATTGTATTAAAGGACGACTCCTATGCTGATTATTGTCAGTCTCTGGGGCAAGTAAATCTATTTTTTTTATGAAAGCAAAAAAAGGGATCGGGCCTATTACTGTTCTCTGAGATTTACACACATTGATTTGTAATGTTGCACTGAAGTTGCTACCAATGTCAACAGTGTGTTCGTTCTTTCAAATAATTCCTCCAATTCCATAACAACACTATTTATCGATTAGGGTTTCATGCGACCCAGTATTGAAAGCCTTTGCCAGGTCCATAAATCCCGCAAGACATTTCATTAAGGACTTGTTCAAGGCTCCTACTATTTGTTCCACAAAATCAAGCATGGCATTTTCCGTATTTGAGTTGTTTATGAACCCGAATTCACTGATAGCAGAAATTGGTCAATAATTGCATATCATTCTGACTTTCAGATTTGAAGACTGGAGTTACTCCATTAACTTTCCACTGGGACGGTATATTACTCTTTTTTGTAATACAAATTTATCAAATGAACTAATGGTTGCAATAGATATTTATGCATATGTTTGATCAGTTTGCTAGTTATTTCATCACTAATGGAACTCTTCAGTAATTTTTGGAGTGAACTTTTAAATTTGCCGGTTATCACACTTCTCTGTTGATTCCAATTTGTTCATTTTTCAGATAGTGGAAAGTTATAAACTAAAAAAATAGTATGAAATAAAGTATATTCAGAGCTGATTAAAGTGCATTTAAAGTTACTCAAAGGTAAACAAATAAATTTTGAATGGACAAGTGAGTTGATCCTCCACTGAAAGTGCATTAGACATCACTGTATGAACTTATCTACTCACCTGTAGTAAATAGAACAGAATTGGAATTGTGCTAGCTGGTAATCAGTGTTTCAATTTGAAGTAAATGTATAGTTATTGTTCGTATTTCAATGAAAACTTGTTATCAATAATTTACCTAAATCCAAAGCCATCCAGTCATTGGAAAGTTCACCTTCTAATTTTGGAACTTTGTCGCCTTCGTTTCTTTTTTGCTTAAAAACTCTACGGACAAATTGTGCTACGGCTTGCATATGTCTCTTTGACTTGCCACTTACAATACAGATATAGTCTACATATTTGATTTCTTTTGGGACTTTAGCTACAAATATATTTATGGCATTTTCACGTTTAAGAACATCGACCAAGTCTTCAATTTCAAAAACGCCTGATTTTCCACCTAGAGAAAAAATTGAATATCAAGAGGGTGTGTAAGGTCACTATTATAGTAGCCTACGGTTCAAATTTATCCCTGCAAAAGGTGTGCTTTCTTCCACTTCATCATCTTCAATTAAATTTGAATATTTCAATCTTTCTTCATAAACATCAAGAATCACTTCTGCGTCTTGATCGTGAAATACCTGATATTTTGATCCTATATTTCCTAGTTTGTTGCTATCGGCTGAAGACTCTTTGGGATTCAAATCATTAGAATGATTAGAGTAATTTTTAACATTATTATTACACACACAAGCTCTTATGGAATTGAGCTTGAGAGTTTGACGAAAATATTTTGTTAACATTATTTAAAGACACAAAGTATTTTCAACTACAATTCTCAACATTGGTAAAATGTAAACAGAAAAGTAAGAATTTGGGGTTAACTAGTAACCTAGTCAAAGCATAGGTAAAAATCAGCAATGTCACTTCGTTTGGCAGGAGAAGTTCACACATATCCGTCGTGTTGATGAGTCCGCCATTTTGGGAAGTGACAGACTTTCTCATTCTGCTTTTGGCTTTGCTCTTGTTAGGATGTATAGTTACTTGTGTTCTGTGCGTATCGTGAATTTTAACTTTTAACATAATGGAAAAACTAATAGGTGGTGGACACGCTTGTGCTGTGAATAGTTGTAAAAATAACAGTTCAAAATCCAAAATGAGTTTTTTCATGTTTACGAAGGGCCACTTGATAAATAAATTACTGAAAATTCATAGTTGTGACATTTGTGTGAGCTATTCCAAAACAAATTGTGAATTAAATTATGAATCTCTGTACTGTTATTTCAGAGCATTCCAAAATGGAACTCTTGACACATACAGTAACTTAAGGATGATCAAAAATGAATGTGTTTATTTTATTTCCTCCTTAGAAGTAAACTTCTAAAGCAATTTTGAGAATCGTATTGTAGGAACAAATATCATTGCAGGGTTTGTAACATTGTTTGAACAATTCAATTATAACTTCCATGTGAAAATTTCCTAATATCTTTTGAAGTTATATAGTGTAGTAAGATTATTTTATACATTAAAATATATAAATAGGAATTTCAAATCTCAGAAAAATATTACCAAAAAAAAGAAGGAAGAATAAAATAATAATATTGGAGACACGAATAAATGTTTTAAAATGAACAATTTGTATTTTTAGTATTTTCTTCATATAATAATCTCTAGCTACCCTGGAAACCTAAAAGGGTCCTCAGTGGGTCAACTACATGATATTGACATTTCAGGAGGGTAAATAACGTTCTATGAACGTATTACTAAAAAATGAATAAAAAGATTGAAGTAACAAAAGTAAGTTGATGTTTGCATAGAACTTACCTATGTATAAGTACCTGTATAAAAAAATACATTTATGTTGAAAAAGAGTTCATTCTAAAATGCAAGGAGAACGTCAATTCTCATAATAAATAACAAGCAATTCAACTGAAAGGTTAATTAGTAATATACAAAATCACATTTATTTTAAGAAAGGTAGATCATAAATTTCATACCAAAAAGTTGCTTGCTGGAAAATTTCTCGTTCATATTCCAGTTGATTGAACCATTGTATTCCAACTGGTGATTTTAGAAATAATTCAGCTGTTTTAACATTTTTTGAAAAAATCATGTAAACAGATAGAAAATCTGCACAAGAAGTATTATATCAATTGAATTTGGTTCCATATAATCAAAATTATATGAGCATTTTGGATATAAAAAAGTTTGAGTGCGAACCTGCCCAAAACCATTTCACGAGTCCTACCTTCTTATCATCACTTTCCAAAATGGCGTCTTTATACTTTTCCACATCAAAGGTGCCATGTCCAAGTGTCCATGCTGATTGTTACCCATATGTATATGATGTGACCTAGTTCATGTGAAAAGGTATAGCCAAACGTTAAACAGCGTCGCGCGACAGTTGGAACTTGGCTCCCGTGGTTTGAAAAAACTTAACCTCTCTTTCTCATATTCGAGGAAATCATTGTCGCAAGATGGCGATGCATACCTGTCAAATAAAAAAAGAAATTGTCAAATTGACATTTCATAATGACATTTCTGCGGAATAATAATGGTTGGTGCCCCCGACAAATCAAGTAAATTATATTTTTCAAATCGTCAAAATAGTGGCTGAATTGAAGGTTAAGCCACCAAAAAATTATTTTTCAGCCATAAATGATTATCTACAATAATATACAATATGCAATGTACTTAGAGTGAAACCATTTCTGTCCATGTATAAACATAAATTTGTTGATTTGTTCATCGATCCTAAATATAAGTGATACTTTTGTATTTGGTAATCATTATGAAGGGTTATCTTTTGAAAAAATACACTGTAGATGGAAATAATAACACAATTTCATAAATCGGGTTTCTTATTACTAAAACCAGTTTTCCTTATGCTTGACGTTCAAATAAAATACCTAGATGTCGCCCCCTCCGTGATCTCTATCCCTCTATGTTGTTGGCTTTTGCTTCCATTCAGGCGCTTTGCCATTAGGCCATTCCGTGAGCTCTTTAATCCGACCTTACCTATATCATTCACAATGGAAATATTCAACTTGTCTAAGACCTTGAAAAATAAATAAAAAGTTTTCAATATTTAATTTTTTTCTGTATGAAAAATAACCTGCATTTTTAAAGAATAAAAAGGGTTTTGACTTTCTACACATCTCTATCTTTATACAAAAAATGAAAAACTTTCCAAAGGAAGGAAAAAACATAGAAGTTACTTTCACATACAAACTGGTGTGTCTTCATTGTAAAGACACGCCTGAAAAAACCATTGTATGGAAAAACACGTATTGCGTTTATTGTATTGTTTATTGTAAATTGTGTTAAAATATTATGAAGTGAATATTATCACTTCACTAGGCAGAGTGAGAAGAGTTCTTTTCGAACATGTTTCTGAACGTTTCGAAGTACGAGCTTCATAATACTAGTGTAGGTTTCTGAACGAATCAGAGTAATGTCATGGAACGCAACCTAGAAGAAGAAGCAGTCAATATTTTGAGGTTAGTTAGTTGGTAGTTCGGCAACTTTTTGTGGTTATGTTTATGTATTCATACGAAATGATTTTACGAAAGATGTCTTTCATATTTTGAATATTATTGAACGAATTTGATAGCATTTGTAGTTTAACTTACGAATTGAAATGATTCAAACTAATGGGTTTTATGACTTATGTCTCCAAGAATCATACTTCTTCAAAGAAGACTTGCAGCAGGCTGTAAAACAGTTATATGATGGTAAGTTAGGTTGCATTTACCAGGCCTGAAAAAGAATGTACGAAAAAATATGACATTTATTCTTCCCAAGTTGGTTATAGAACTGTTGCTGTAAATCAAGTAATAGACGATGAAAACACTGAGAACAAAAAGAAGCAAAAGAAGAAAAAAGGCGAACCTAGAGAAATTCAGGACATAGTACCAATTCCATTCGATTTGAAAATAATTGAGGACGTTGTTACCAAACTAGATCTGAAGAATTTTACTGTCCTGAATCGATTAACTGTTTCTTTCGCAAATCAAGAGTCTTTGCATAAGATAGTAAGTATATTAATAGTTATTACTTTTATTGAGTGATAATATCACATACGGGAACTGTTGAAAAAAAATAAGAGGTGAATATTCAAATTTTATGGGCTACATAGATTTGATTAGTGATATTTTTGTGCGTGTTCGGTGATTTTCTGCCATCGAAAAAGTGGATCAAAGAATTTGGATAAAATTATGTGAATGACGATACTCGCCCTGGAAGAAAATGAAGAGAATTGTTATTGAGAATCTTCGAATCAATATTTATTTATTTATTTATTTATTTATTCAACGGGTAACCCCCAATTTTTATACAATATATTAACATTTGAAAGTTAACTATTCTAGTATCTACATATCTAATAAATCAACCTACATAGAGA